>JABSTB010000377.1:32017-64988 GCA_013756995.1 Neonectria neomacrospora
CATCTGACTAAAGCTAGGATATCTGTGTATCAGAGGTTTATGCAAATTCGGGTCTAATGTCGTCACCCGAGGGGTCAATCCAACATCTATTTAATGCGAGTTCACTCGCTAGACTTTGAGATTTGGGGTGTTGAGAGCTGTGTATAATGCGATACGTTGCTGCTTACAGAAAACTACTTTGCCTAAAATCATGCAAAGAGATATTACCTAGGTGGCATTGTTACGCTACTAAACGGACTGATAGCGGCTTTTGATATAGTTGAAGCGCATGCCAGTAATTAGCATGAGGAGATACATGAACGCATTCTACAATTGATGATTCGGTGGCTACTAAGAGACAAAGCCTTCCTTCGACCTTAAATTCCAATCCTTCGTAGGGCGTGGAGACGACTTTCGTATGATATTTTGTACCAGCTTGTGCCGGGAACAGCGTCAAATCCATGAGGGAGACCGGGCCAAAGGTGGAACTCGACCTCCACATGGTCCTTGGCCAAGCGCGCCGCATACGCAAGGCCCTCGTCTCTAAACAAATCCAGCGTTCCAACGTCAATGTACGTGGGTGGCAGACCACGCAGACTGGTGGCTCGCGGCGGGACGGCATAGGGCGAGATGTCCGCGTTGGGCTTTCCACGCTTGTCTTCGCCGACGTACGCGTTCCATGCGACAACATTGTCGTTTGACTGCCAGGATAAGAACTCGAGTATGGGATCGTCTGCGGGGAGCTCGGTGCGATCATCGAGCATGGGATAGATGAGGATCTGCTTAGCCAGCGGCGGGCTAAGCTGGCGGTCTCGGGCAATGAGAGCCGCACCGGCGACAATACCGGCGCCTGCACTGTCACCTTGGACGGCTATCTTGGTAGGGTCGACGTTGAATTCCTTGGCGTGCTCTGAGACGTACTGCAGCGCGGCGTAGCAGTCTTCTGCGGCGCAGGGCGCGGGGTTTTCAGGTGCAAGGCGGTAGCTCACGGCGAAGTAGGGGAGACCGGTGTGGTGAGCATGGCGGGCGATCTGATGAGCGAAGATCTTCACGCTGCCGGCAATTAGACCACCGCCGTGGGCATAGATGACAGCGGGCGTAGGGTCAGCTGAGGCCAGGGCTTTGTCGGAAGCGAAGCGTGTGACTTGGATGTCGACTCCATCGTAGCTTCGGATGCTGAAGACGGTTTCCTGGACGTCGGACGGGTAAGGGTATGTGCCCAGGACCTGGGTCAAGAGGGGGTCGCTAAACTCGCGGATATCGAGAGCAGTCTTGAACAGCGGCGGCTTGTTGCCTGTTTCTCTTGGCCCAATGGCCTCTAAGTACTCTGGATCGAATCTGAGAGCGGTCATTCTGTACGTGGTGTTGGAAACTTTGAGTGATGGATGCGCGAAGAGAGGGTTTGTTGAGATATTCCAGATATTCCAGAGTAATTGGATATCGGCGAACAAGTGTTGTTTAATATGTTCTCTTCTGCCTAACTTAGATCTCCATGTGATGAGCAATCGCAGTGCGGAATTCTGCGTCTGACTCGGACAATGGCGGTTTTCCGAGTACCGCTAGATCAACAGAGGCGGATCCTACCCAACAGAGGCGGATCCCACTCAACAGAGGCGGATCCCACCCAACGAATGCTTGGTCAGATCTTCTCACCAGGTGCGCGACGTCTCAGAAGTGCGAGGTCGCGAGACGGAGATTGACCGAAAGAGCTGGATTAATAATTCAGCTGGGGGAGACGAGTCGGGCTCGGGCTTAGCATATGATCGTGGAAGGTAATATTGAAGAGAACCTGATTTGGAGCAAAATTTCAACTGTGCCCGCGCTCATATACGATTCTGATGGATGGTGTCCCCCTCATGTGCTCCAAGACTCGCATTTTTTGGTCGGCCTAAATTGTAGAATTGATAGGCTCTGGTGTTCCCTGAGCGGCCCAACAATCCTTTGTTTCCGGGGAGTGGGCAAATAAGTGCGTGCTGAGTGGTCGAGCAATCCCATCGTGCAAATAGCTGGACGTGCTAAGCGGCATTGCGGCCCGTAACACAACGCGCGCAACGATGACAATCATGTTTCCTCTTCGCTCACGTAAGCCCAATTGACAGTGTACTCAACATAGACTTTGACCGTCCTCAGCAATTCATAGCCTGGTCAGGTGTGTTGCAGGGATCCCGGTATCCCCGGCGAAATCACTCCCCGCATGCGATGTGAAGTTGAAGTTGTGTAACCTGCGCACACGGCACTCGGCGAGAGAGGATTGGCTTACCCCGGAGAATTAAGTACACAAAAGCGAATAGGGTTGGTCTGGGATATGGATAGAATGCTAGTAAAATGAAAGGATAGAAACATGTGTGAAGCTTTTGGAGAATTGGGTTTATTTTCCATATTAAGAAAAGCAGTATGAGAGATTCTCATGGCGATTTCGACTTGACGTTAACGAGGATTCGCGTTAGGCATGTAAACTACAATAAAACAAACGGGAAGACTGAAGCCCTGTCTATCTCATTCTCTAGTTCGATAATTAGTAAAATGGGACGTGTTAACGGCATAGCGAGGCCGGGACCAGGGTATCGGTTATATCCACGAGGAGATATTTCGCGCAATGAGCCGCGGGGACAGTGAGTCTCTGTGCTATTAAGGACCATGTGCTAAATAAACCGGATATAGTCTGGTTAGCGGGAAACCTTCGAGAACCAACCATATCTGTCACCTTCAGGAAGTTGCGATAGAATAGCATATCCGTATACCGTATTGGCGCGGTAGACGGGCGTCCATCACGACACTAGATGGGGAAAACCCACCCAACACGCCATCTATACTTCATAACCCATCTTGACCAGCCGAATAGAGTTGGGGTTGACGATCGCTATGAGGTCTTTCTCACTTTAGGAAAAACTTGTTCCGTCCATCACTGCCCAATGGAACCACTGCGTCGCTCTCAAGGCTC
This sequence comes from Neonectria neomacrospora, assembly GCA_013756995.1. Lineage (NCBI taxonomy): Eukaryota > Fungi > Ascomycota > Sordariomycetes > Hypocreales > Nectriaceae > Neonectria > Neonectria neomacrospora. The sequence continues at coordinate 34,938 of JABSTB010000377.1, forward strand.
GCCCGTTTAGATCATTCCCCGGCCGCCAAGGGTCCGGACTGCAACATCACTCGCTTGCCGCACCAATCGACTTTCCGCCCGCCTTGCTCTCGATCTTGCGGGGCCGTGCCGTCCTCACGCGATCCCCACATTCTTCGTAAAGCGGCCGATGTCGATGTGACCTTTATACTCTTCTCGAACATGCGCGCCAGTGAGTTGGGCCGAAGACTGTGGATCGGCACCCGCTATCATGCTTTGCGATGCTGGGGCCGAAAACGCCCAATTACCCCGTGGGGATGGGTAAATGGCTTCGAAACGGTTCCCTATAAAAGACTTCCGGTGCCCGAGCCTAACTATGATAGTTGTTGGCTGCAAATGGACCCATTGGCTTTGGCACTAATTACAACAAATCTCACTTCTACTGGGCACGCTGCGACTTGTTCTCTCCGTCACATAAATCCCCAACAGGAGTCGCCATGCTTCCAACCTTTGGTCGGCATCGGGGCTGGCAGGATTTGGCATCCTTGCTGGCTCTCGCCGCATTTTCCGTCGCGCCTCTCTCCGCCTCCGCCAAGGCAGTCTCAGCTGTCAGCGAGGAATCAGGAGTTTCCGCCTATGCCTTCGATATGAGCCAGGTTTCTCTCAGCACTAGTCGTTGGCAGGAGAATCAGGACCGCACCTTGGCCTACATCAAGTGGGTTGATGTAGACCGCCTGCTCTACAACTTCAGGATAACACATGGCTTGTCAACTGAAGATGCCGAACCCAACGGTGGATGGGACGCCCCGGATTTCCCTTTCCGAACCCATTTCCAGGGACACTTCCTCAACGCCTGGTCGTACTGCTACGCTGTGCTTCGAGATACTGAGTGTCGCGACAGGGCGACCTACTTCGTGGAAGAACTCGCCAAGTGCCAGAAGAACAACAAGGCTGCTGGCTTCAACGAGGGATACCTTTCGGGCTTCCCTGAATCCGAGATTGACCGCCTTGAGAACCGTACTTTGAGCAACGGCAACGTTCCATATTACGCCATCCACAAGACCCTGGCCGGCCTTCTCGATGTCTGGCGCCACATCGGCGACACCACGGCTCGCGACGTTCTCTTGTCGCTGGCTGCTTGGGTCGACCTGCGTACCAGCGAGCTATCATACGCTGAGATGCAGACTATGATGAGCACTGAGTTTGGCGGCATGAATGAAGTCCTGGCCGATATTTTCCACCAGACCGGCGACGAACGCTGGCTGACGGTGGCCCAACGTTTCGATCATGCAACCATCTTCGATCCACTGGCATCCAACATTGATAGCCTCAACGGATTGCACGCCAACACCCAAGTGCCCAAGTGGATTGGAGCTGCGCGGGAGTTCAAGGCTACTGGGACGAGCCGGTACAAGGACATCGCCCGCAACGCGTGGAACATCACTGTCAACGCGCACTCATACGCCATCGGTGGTAATAGTCAAGCTGAGCACTTCCGCCTCCCTAACGCGATCGCCTCACACCTGGAAGAGGACACATGCGAGGCGTGCAACACGTATAACATGCTCAAGCTGACACGCGAATTGTGGCTCACGAACCCAAGCGAAACGAGCTACTTTGATTTCTATGAGAGGGCTTTGCTGAATCACCTTCTCGGACAACAGAACCCTGAGAGTGATCACGGCCATGTCACGTACTTCACGCCCTTGAACCCAGGTGGGCGGAGAGGCGTGGGCCCGGCCTGGGGAGGCGGCACCTGGAGTACCGACTACGATTCGTTCTGGTGCTGTCAGGGAACTGCATTGGAGACAAACACGAAGCTGGCGGACTCAATCTACTTCTATGACAGCTCATCTCTCTACGTCAATCTGTTTACGCCCTCCGTTTTGACGTGGAAGCAGCGGGGCATCACGGTTACGCAGACCACTGAGTATCCTGTTGGGGACACGACGACGCTCAAGATCGCTGGCGGGAACGGCGCGAGATGGACGCTGCGTGTGCGAATCCCTGCCTGGACGTCAGGTGCCACGATCAAGGTGAACGGAAAGGTAGTGAAGAATGTCGACGTCACGCCAGGAACATATGCTTCCGTGACACGGTCGTGGCGGTCAAAGGATACGGTGACAGTGACGCTGCCGATGAAGCTTCACACTGTCGTGGCCAACGATGACAACGGTGTTGCAGCACTCGCGTATGGCCCAGTGATACTAGCAGGAGAATATGGAGATGAAAAGTTGAGCGCGACACCGACATTGAAGCTGGATACGGTGAAGCAGGTAGAGGGGCTCGAGTTTGAGGGAACTGCTGGCGGGGAGACAGTGAGCCTGGTGCCATTTTACGATTCGCATGGAGTCAACTACAATGTGTACTGGAAGACGAGCGGCGAACTGTCTGAATGAGGGGACGTGTCGGTTGATGACAGGTTTTGGGAATGAATTGATGAACCAGTTGATGAAGTAAAGAACAATTCGCGATCTTGCGCGTGCAATGTGGCCCAAATTGATAAAGTAACAATTGAGCATTCAAGGCTACCTCAAAAGCGTAACGTGATTTCGACCATTCCGCGTTATCTTACCGCTGACACCTACACACAGAGCCAACGACTCGTAAACCTGCACGCATTGGGAAGCTCGATAGCGGCCGTGACTCACCCGGAGAGCCGGTGCGTGAGTGGAGCCGCTACGACCCGGAGTTCCGCTTCAGGATGGCACTTTTGGTCTTACTCTTTAGTACAGAACTACAAAGCTCACGAGTTCCGCAATGATGATAAGGCTGTGAGGAATAAGCACTTCACAGCTGAATCAACCAAGCCCAAGTGTCCCGCAAGACTCATCCTTTCATACCACACAATGTCAAAACCTACGTTCACCATCTCCCGCGCCTCACTGCGTGATGTGCCCCGGCTGGGCGAAATCTTCATACGCGCCTTCGACAAAGATACCCACTCGCAGATGAAGATCATGGGCCAGAAGCCCGGGGTTTTCGCCGAGGGCATGACGATTTGCGCACGCCAATGGGTCGAGTCCCCGAGGGCTGTCATGCTCAAGGCGACGGATGACCGCGACGGCAAGATTGTGGGCTTCGTTGCTTGGGGCTTCAGGGGCATTGAGCTGGATGCTTCGCCAGCGGAGGGTGCAGAGGAAGTAGCAACTACGGTTACGGAGGACGTTGGTAAGGGTGAAGCTGAGGCTGAGACGGATGAGCCTATTCTGGGAGCTGAAAGGATCAAGGAGCTTGAGGCGATGACAACTCAGCACTTGTATGACTTCATGGACCGGATCATGCCCGATGGTTCGAAGTGCGTCAACATAGGTGGCGTCGCCGTGGACCCAAATTATGAAGGCCAGGGCATTGGTTCACAGCTCATACAATGGGGTACAGAACAGGCAGACCGGTTAGGAGCCTTCTCTTGGGTGCACGCCTCTGAAGCGGGCTGTCCTCTGTTTAAGAAGCATGGATATAAGGAGGTCGAGCGCTTGACTGTTGATTTGGATAAGTGGGCTATCGGACCGCCGCCTAAGGATGGCGTGTTTGGGGATAGGGAAAAATGGGGAGAGTATGCGTTTCGTTATATGGTACGTCAGCCTGTGGAGGCTTAGTCAAGATGCGTGCTATTGCCAGATGGGCTTTTAGGACTTGAGAAGAGGAACGTGGAGTGGTGACACGGAGAACAACCTCGAGAAATAGACAAATGTTCACAACTATGACGCGTTCAATATAAGGTCCTGTCAGACGGAGCCTTGGAACTAGAATGGAAATCCGAAAACACAAACTTGTTCCACGAATCAAATAGATATAACGGTTTGCTCGCAGCTGTAGGAGATCAAGATCCGGAAGTCCTCTGCCTCTTCTTCTACTCATGTTGCCTCTGCATGTGTCGCACCAAATTGTCATCCCGAGTAAAAACCCGGTCACATTCGGGGTATGGACAAGGCCCTCCATCGGGTGGAATACCGTTCTGTGGATCAGCCGCGAAAAGTGGGTGTTCAACCCGGACGTGACGATGCATCATTTTCTTGTCGGAAAATCGCCCCGAGCACTCATCGACGACGCAAGGTGTGTGAGGCACATGCTTCGCCCGGATATGTATGCTATGGGGTTTCGGTTAGTGCTTGACTTGTACATCATCTTGCGGAGTTGTCAAAAATTATGACGAGCAGGGGGCAGGTCTAACTTGAGTTCTGTGTTTCTAGGGAACTTTCTATCGCAGTGTGGGCATTGGACCGATTTCGATTTCGACTTCGACTTCGACTTCGACTTCGATTTTGACTTCGACTTTGAGGACTCTCCCTCCTGGTTTGCCAGCGGGTAACCGCCTTGAGACCTAGTTTCATCAACTGCATCGTAGCTTGGATAATCAGCGTCAGATTCGGGGACAGCCGCCTCGTCAAAAGACCAAGAACCCGTTTGCTGCCCAGTATGACCAGGCAGCTGACCATAAGGAGGCTATGCCTCCGAATGGGGGTTCCCAGTTTGATGAGTAGTTGCGGTCGAATACGCTTCCGACGATCCAGCATGGTATTGCAACTGAACAGGATCTACCGTTACTGGTGTATCTTCGATTGCATAGGAGGATTCCACAAGACCGTTGTAATCTTGCTGACTGTATCCTCCGTAGTCGTGATCATGCATGGGAGGGTCTTGGGCCCCGTATCTGAAAGCGTTGCTCATTTCTCTCGGCTAGTCATCTGCCAAACTATCTCGCAGAAACTTGTTAAAATGTTTGATCTTGAAATATGACTTGAAATGAACTCACCAGCTGGACCGGGAGAAAATGAATGGGTACTTCAGGAGTTCAATGGGAGGGAGGGAGGCAAGTTGCCGTGCAAAAACGAGTAGGATGGCAGTACCTAGTAGCCACTGAGTTGCTTGCTTGTCTTCTGAGAACGCAGGATTAATGTTATGGTGATGGGTGTTTGTTATCTCTTAAATATTGGTGGCCAGTTGAACAAACTCTGGTTCAATGTACGCCAGGCTGCATACGTTGTGACGTGTTAAAGAGGCCGTCTCGGTGAGATGTGGGAGGCCGACCACATCTGTTGCATCATTGGGTCATCAAGAGACAACCTGCAGTTTATATACAGACATGTGAAGTCTAAGCCACCCAATTTCAACCCAGTAAGCCAATCAATCACAACGGGGGCCTTCGAACCTTTTCCAAAAACTTCCCCGGAAAGCTGTTGGTTGCTGCGTTGAAGCCTGGCCGCCTCGTTGGGCGACGTAACGAGACGCCTTATGCCAGGATCGAGGATCTATTCTGCGTATTACTGAGTTTGATTCGTCCAAATGGTTCCCTCCCGCATTAGATACTACTTCAAGCTGATCTGATGGTGTGCAAGGGACGTGGGACAGCGAGGGAGGCCCAGGGAGGCCCATCGCGGTAGGCAGATACTAGATGTCGAGCCAAGGCATGTACCGAGGCAAAGCGCTCTAATTTTGGTCCCAATCAACCTTAATATGGAGCATTTAAATTGACTTTTATGTATAAAAGCCCTTGTGGAGTCCTTCGTAAGGATTGATGCTGCTTGCGACGGTTTGCGTGACACACCCTGTGATTTGTGCCGGTGAAGGTGGCTAGATGTCAAACTGTACTCCGACTACCAGTGGGTTTGAAAGCGTCCCTTCATTGATTAAACTCAGGTTGAAGTTCCAACAAAGCTAACTTAAGTTGTCGGCAGTGTCTGTTGTCACTCCCGAAACCCCCATTGCACTGAAAAGAGCCATCCAGCAGCCGCTTTATTTCGCCATCACGTTGGAGGTTGCCTTGACAAATGTCTGCAAACAAAATGACGCCAACTTTGACGGCTCATCGTTTGGAGAAAGCGACACTCTGATGCCACAACAGCACGCATTCTCGTGTTTCGTGAACAAGTTAGCCCAAGTTTGCGACAATAGACGACGCGGCAAAACAATCACAAGTTTTGTTGTCCTCCAAGGAGATATTGGCCCTGTGTATGTCTTTGGATCGAACCGGAGAAAGGACCAGGAGCTTGTAGAAACTCAAGCCTTTGTCTCATCACTTCTCAAACTTGTGGGCCAAAACCCGACTGAACTCGGCCCGAAGCCCCTGGAGAAGCAGGTTCTTTGGCGTATTCTGTTCTTTAACCTGTCGCGAATCGAGGAATATCTTGACAAGTCCATCCAGAAGCAAATTGGCACGAAGACTTTCAGACCCTATGTTCACACGGAAGTCGAGCTTCACAACTGGCTTTTAGCTCAAGGGTACGTTAATCGCAACCAATTCTGGAATGAATGGAAGTACATTGGCTGCAGTAAACCCACTTGCCGCCTTTGTTCTTACTACTTTAATGCGCATCAGGACCAAGTACAAGTGCGACAAAGTCACTTCAACCTATACCCCAACTGGAGGCTCCCCGATGTTTTTGCGAGCCAGGGACCTGTGGCAGTCAGAATGCGACTCGAAATACTGCGAGCCATTACGGAAAAGGTTCGAGGAGACGCGCTGAGGACCCTCAGTGAGAAAATACCCCGGGGCAAGAAGCACGATTCCAACACTTCATCAACGGTGCCTTGGTACTCCGATCGTGGCGTTGGAAAGTCGACAGTAGGCGACGTTACGTCCGTCCTATCTAGACTGAACATTGGAGATGAGCGAGCCTAATGCACTTTCTGCGATATGAGAGCACGATGGTCGCGGTGTATGTGAGAAGTGAGGGTGGAAGAGACAATATTGGAGAGGCGGGTTGGATTGTTGGCCCTGGTACTTGAGAGGAAGATAGAAAACAGCCGGTAGTCGGCTTTTATGCTCCTATTTCTTAGCTAGAGACAAAATCAAACATGAATGCACACGGCGGACGAGAACGAAACAGGAACCCTGTGCTCCGGTGATCGTCTGTGAACTTCTCCGTTGGAACCAAAATTGGCACATGTCTTTATTAGGTTCTATGCTATGTATTTCTTAATGGCGTACGCAAGAGACTAGGCCATCAGTCCGCCATCTAGGCTACGCTATTACTGAGATTCGCTATTTGACGGTTCACCCATGTGCTGTGTCCGAAAGGCGGAAAGCCATTCACTGTTGTCCGCAATGGTTTGTTCCCAAGCATCCTCTGTCCGATAGACCAAACGCCTCGACTCATTTTGAAACATCTCGTCAGTCGGGATAATACCCAGTCTCATCTGTTGCCGAGCGTAGCGACCTAACCCTAAAGTAAGCACGTTGACGAACGTTGAGGTGGGATCGTCGTCCATGATGGCTGGGAGGGAACCCGACGCTTCTCCTCCTACTTCACACTCTGCCTGACCGGCCATCCAATCGTCGTGGGATTTTCGGATTTGTGACAGATGGTCTCTCGTGCCTGAATCTGTAGCCGAGAAGGGTACAAGGCTCCTTGACTCGGGTCCGATGAGATACGGAGGGAGAGCGTTCGTGACGCGAGCGGCGATAGGTGGCTCAAAGCAATGGTCTCCTCGCCAGTCATCCATCGTCTTGCCTTCCCGGAAATGTTGGGCAAGGTGGTCCACACGGTTTTGCCAGGTGTCCATCATGGTATTGCAGAAGCCACAACGAGATACCATTGGCGGCGCCTCAACCTTCCAATCATCGATGATGGGAAGAGTTTCCAGCTGGTGAGCGAGCCTGAGATGCTGAACAAGGTGATCTTTGCGATTGAATACGTGTGGTGGGGCACCCGATTGGCAGAGACTGTGGTTGTGGGTTTCGAGATGTTCGAGCGTGGGGTCCAGAACATTGCAGTAGGCACAATGGCTTCTTCCGGTGCCGGGTGACAGTACGGCCCCTCCATGAGGCGTGCAAACCCATCCTTCAAGGCTGAGGTGAAGAGACTTTTCGTGGCGTGACCAATCGTACTTGCTTTTGAAAGAATCACAGCAGAATGTGCATTGAAAGGCTCGCCGTGGTTTGGCGGGTGCTTTGCCACGTTTCGTCTTCGAGATACCACCTCGAGTATTCAGTGGACGCGGGATCAGGTCCTTGGAGGTAGATGAACGAGCTGAAGCTGCCGACCTCGAGGAGCGACTCGTGTTCTCGCTGTTGAAACTTGCTGTGGAAGCTGCTCGGGAGCCTCGACTGCCCGGGCCTCGACTTCGCAGGCTCTCGCCCGAGGTTCGACGAGGAAGAGCATGTCTCAATGCGCCGGCGATGGCACTCAAAGACGCAGCTTCAGTTTCTGGAGGGGAGTCCTGCCATCTCTGCATAGGGTCCATTGAAGTTCCCGCGGCCGAAAATGGGATGGCAATGGGCTGAGATGGGTGTCCAGGGGACCGAAGATAGCGACTTCTCCGCCTTGGAAGACTTGGCTGAGGGCTGCTCATGATGGGCAGATCGTACCTCGGGGATCGAAACCCGGGTTGCCGAGGCTGCTGAAATTGCAGCGGTTGGCGCTCGACACCGAGCCCAAAGTCGGATGGCATGTCTTTCCACCACATGCCGCTTTGGACGTTGGTAGGCAGTTCGTCAGACAGTCCTGGCTGTTGAGCGTTGTTCGCGCTCAGATCTGGGTAGCCACCAGTCAGCGTGGGGCTGATACACATACTCCCCAGGTTCGAGAAGGCTGACGTGTGTTCCACCGGTGAATAGGCGCCATTGGGAGATGCCCAGCCATTCTGTAGACTTGCGGGACATAGTCCAAGAGGGGGCCGAGTATCTGAGTAGCCTGCTCCCAGGGCCAGTTCCAACTGGTCAAAGTCTAGCTCTGAGACGTTTGTGACTGGATACCACTCGTTAGGACAGGCCATTTGGCAGATAGATCGAGACTGGGGCTAACTCACGACCCTTGTCTTGTTCTGAACCTGTTGCTGGTGTGTCTTGGGCCTCTGCGCCCTGCACGCCTTGCGCGGTTGGAGACGGTGAAGTTTCTGTTTGCCAAGGAAACATGGCCGACATCGGATGGCTTGCTTCAGTATCTGAGGTGGTTCTGGGCCCGTTGCGAAAGCTGTCCTGGGGGAAAGAATCTTAAAAGTGGCATTAACAGGACGGCAAAGTTGTAAATACGACGTGGTGAGCCAAGATGCAGTAGGCAGTTGCTGGATGATGGATGAGTCGGACGAGTCGGACGAGTGGCTGGTCCCCCCGGTGTCGGGCTGGGTCTTGACCCCGACTTGGTACGAGGTACGTAAAGCGGAGTGAGCGGAGTGAGCCGCGAGTTAGTCGCTAGCACTGTGGGCGAGAGCTCGACTTGGGTGTTTAGTTACTTAATCAATTAGACAGCCTACGTCTCATGGGCAATTTCTGTCCAATTGGCGTCCCCAAATAGATCCCGCCGATTGTGCCTCGCAGAAACGATATAATGGACACATTTCTTATCGCATTGTTAAACCCATTATAGACCTGTTTCGTCTGTTGTCCTGCCGTTTTCGGTCGTGGCGATGGCCTGGTCCTGCGAGAGTGGGCTGTTTTCATACTAAGCCGAGAGGCCATATTGGCCCGCCCCAACAATGAACTGCGTCACACCTTAATCTCAGGACTCGACACCCAGAATCGCCATAATCTAGTCCCGATTTTCAGACTGCGTCAATCTCGCGTTGAAACATCTTTCTGCGCTTATGGCAACTGATGAGAAACCCCCCATCCTAAAGCCGGGCTCGCCGAAATTGCAGATATCCGACTACATGATATAACACTTCCCGACTTTTGTTCCGTACAGCAAACTAGCCGTGGATAACCTCTGGATCTTTGAAATTTGCTCTTTTGCAGTCACATATCCGAAATGAATGCTTCTTGAGTTCTAGAAATTCAAAGCCCAGCGCGTTAGAAACGCGTCGCGAGCGTAGAGTGAGGACTGGGTAGATCTTAGCTCCCTCCCGAATGCGAAGATCTCGATCATCCTGTATAGGTTGAGCGGCTATGATTGATTGAACTCCCCAAGGCCAGTTCTCGAGCTACGTGTGGCATCTTGAATATAATCGGCGCTTTAACGACGATGGCGTTAGCATACTTTTGGTGGTTCGTGCCTTTCATAAGCCCTCTTAGGTTATTCCTTCTGATCACTATGGCCATGATGGAAATGAGAAGACAAGCACCGTCTTGGTTTGTATCGCTTACGAACCGACCAGACCATCAAAAGACAAAAAGATATTGCCATTTGTGACAGTTGTAATTCCAACATACAATGAGTTTGCATTCGTGGAGCTTGCAATGGACTCGATCCGCCGATCTGACTACCCCTGACTAAGATTGCAGGATGTAGCCATTAATTATGGCTCAACTGATGATACCTGGAAACATATTGGGATCACTGCTGTCGTCCTTAAGGCTGTTTCTATATCTTGTCCAACCCGCCGCCATGACTCCAACTAGGGACGCGGATCGCCATCTGCACCGGCCTTCGTCTCTCAAATGGTGACATCGTTGTCTCTCTCAACTCAGATAGCATCCTGTATCGAAAAGTCTTTGCAGCCTTGTTGCAAAGATGATGTTCGATGCCCGAGTCAGGGGAGTAGCTGGTCATTCGACTATGGGTTTGCTTCAGGCCGATGAGACCACCAAATACCAGAGCTGCGCCGTTGTTTATATGACCGTACCCGAGATACTAGTGTGGACACTGCTTGTTTATACACGTTGGGAGCGAAGCTCATACGTATACCTATGTATGGGCTCCTTTCGCATAGCCTTGGATAGGGTTGCGGGGAGATTCAAACTTTTGTCAAAACAACGTGTCAACCCGGACAAGAACGAAAACGACGCTGGAATTATTGATGGCACCAACGCCCTGGGGAGCAAAGGTTATTTTTTGAGCGCAGCAACTTCTGTACTGGCCTGCAATTTCTACTTGCTGCTCAACCTCGTTGCCACAGCCGTCAGCAATCCAATGCTCATCGTCTTCTTTGTCTTTCAAAATCAACAGGCAATTTCTCAGCCAGCAACAATTCTTCTATCTATTGCGAGATAATGCACAACATTGACCACGAGCGACGTCTGTAGTCACTTGCGACTTAGGCCTTGTCCTTGGGTGTAACTGTGCCTTGAGATAAACCCAAGCGATCGATTGTCCACGCCCGCTCCATATTTTGGATGTCAAGCCAAGTATCTGTGCTAAACACTGTTAGCTCATGTCTTAGTTCCAAATCCGAAGGCCATCGAGTACTCAGCAGAAATCAGGGAAACGTACTGGAGCATCCCTAAACTATCGTCCGAAACTGCGTTAGAAAACGGTGTCAACAAGTCTGTAAACAGCGTCGGTGTTGGAATAGAATAGCCTTCGCTGTAGCTCCCCCAATCCCCCTCAGTAGGCCCCATTTCAACAGGAGGCACTTCTGGTGGCGTATACGGCGGTTGCTCTAGTACGATTGTGTTCTCAATTTTGCCCCTAGCCTTTTCAAATAGTTTAAAAGCCGCATCGGCCGCGATGTACGACTTGCGAAGCTCGCCCATGGCAAGCATGCAAAGGGCGAGGTTGTGCTTGCCCATTTGAGACGTCATAGGCTTCAATGACGTCGACTCTAAGAGATGAATCTGCATCGGTTGAACGAGGGCTAGGGTTCTGTTGAATAGTCAGACAATTTATATAAAGCCTGAATTGACCTGTGATGCCTACGTGATGGAATGGCAGAGTCCAATGAGGTTCTCGGCCATCATGGAGTTGACAGCGCCAATCGCTTCTGAAGCGGCAATAAGAGCTTTTTGGTTTGCGAAGGATCGCCATGAGCCTTGCTGGTTCTCAGGTAATTCATGCGGAGTATCGAAGATAAAAGGTCGGTAGAGAACGATGATGGTTGTTCTACATGTTATTTAGTTCACATTACGTCTTATTTACAAAGAGAACTCACTGAAAGAAGAGCCTGAATTGGTAGATGTGAGAAGAGACAACCCGGCTTCTGCTAACACTCTCAGGGAGGATGCAGAAGCAGGCTCGAATCTCGTTCTCGCTTTCCTCGAGGTCCGTTCTTGAGGGCTTAGTGTCTTTTGCAGTGTAGTTGGTTGACAAAATAGTCCCCAACACTTTGGTTAACCTGACATGGCAGAGCCAGATCTCAAACAGCGTTTCGAGCTCAGTGGGCAGATATTGATGGCCAGGGTCGACACTTGCTTCCGCTGTTAAAACTTCTACGTCCTCTAGGCCTGGCATGGGCATATCGGAATCGTCAAGAGAAAGTCTCATTGGCCGACCTTGACCCAAGGATAGCCAAGCTTCGCGGCAATATATTGACCACCAGAGACGACGCCAAAACATTGGAATTCGCCGAGAAGCTCGAGGTGCAAGCATAGGCCGGCGATGAAGTCCAATGGTGTGTGACAGACTAATGGCGATGCCGTTCCAGTGCCACGGCCCGGTGCGGTCTTCCGTGCCGGTATACCAATGACTCATCAGAAATACAGATTGAATGAGGGTGATTTTGTCCTTCTCGTAATCTGCATCATACAAAGCCTGGCCGGAGGTCAGCGTTAGTCACTTGAAACGAACCACCTTACCTTTGCCCTTTGGTACGCTGTACGTTTCAATGCCAGCTGTGAGGCACAGAAGTCATCGCAAAGTAGGCTGTCATCAATGAACTAATTTTACGTAGTTAGTACGGGATGTAGGCAGATTGTGGCAGACTCACGCTTGCTGCTGCTAAGAACATGCTCCAGAGAAGTAGTAGGCTCACTCGACCCTTTTCGTATTTGGGTATGAAGTCATTTGCAGCTAGAATAGGCGCGAACGGGTGAACATAGTGGAAGTATGAATGTATGAGGGCCTCCCTTATTGGCTGTGGAGGCAGGGAAAAGACACCTTTAGACCGGAGATAGTCGATATCTTCTGGTTGCATCGACTCAATTGAAGGCATAGGGACAAAGAAGTGGCTCTGCTTGTTGGATTTGTGAGGTTCACAAATGTCGATGACGAATGCCGGGCCCCGTCTGTCCCCTGTAGGAGTAGGAGTTAGTCAGATAAAACACTTATTAGGGGTCTGAGCTGATGCAAGGCCAGGGCGCAGAGGCCAAAGAAGTTTGCCGTCTTACCAGGGTAGAATGGGACGCCATTCAGAGGATCGTCTCCCTCATCCAAGGTTTCAGCAAATGCAGAGCTTTCTTGGGCTGCATCTGAAAAGTCGGAGAAGCATCGGGTAGCGGAAGTGATAGCTGCAAGAGAAGGCAGTGGATACTCTAGCATAGTAGTTGCCAGTCTGCTCTCTGCCACGATTGGGGGTAGGTGGACATCCTCGGGAGATGAACCGCTAGTGTTATCCGCTGGAGGAAGTGAACAGTCGAGTCCATGGCGAGTGATAGAAGATGGTTGCTCTTCTTGAGGACTTTGGTGGGGTGAAGTAGCTGTGCCTGACTTTGGATGCGGTTCTTGATTCGAGCCCGTTGCAGCTTCGTCCTCGCCCGTCTTTGAACCGCTCGGCGAAACCGACGGTATTAAGTCAGAGTTTCTTGACGCAATCAGTATATCAGACAGACTTTCTAGGGATGAAAGGAAGCCTACCGCCGCCTCTTTCGGTTCAGCACCGTGCAGGGTACGCCATCAACAGAGCAGTTGGCGCAGGGTGGGCCCGACAAGGTGACAGTACATCTCACTTTGCGCAGATTGCAGGCCCGACACGCGACGGCAGCACGCTTGCCAACACGATTCGGAGGCATTTCGTCAAGTCATGCTATGCGAAAGCATACTGTGGTCAAGAAGGAATGGATGTTGAAACAACGTCGGCAAATTCTGGGTCGAAATGGGAATGCCCAGTATTGAACCAACGAATTACAGGAGCTGGTGAGAAGCCGCCGAGGCACTCCGCCTGCACAACATGTGAGCTCCACAGAGCGTGTGAGGGGTTGCTTATTTTATGGACCGAGGTACGAATACGAAGCCAGCTGGCATCAACGGCCAATACTGAAAGAAATGGTAATAATAGGTTTATCTACCTTGAAGATTTGTCCCTCCCACGGGCAAACTCTAGAGCGTTGTAGATAATTCCAATCAAACACCAAACTAAATTAGAATTTTGCCTCCAGCGTTCCCTCATTCCGTGCATCGGCCTCTGTTTCCCCAACGCTCCACCAGGGCCAGAAGGGGAACTCTCTTGCATCAATCGTCCCGCTAAACTCTGGCTTCCTCTTTTGCATAAAGCTTTTGATCCCCTCTACATTGTCCTTGGTACCGATAGTAGAAAGAAAAATTCTTGAATCAAGGACGTGAGTTTCCTCGGGCGTGGCAGGGCAATAGAGCAACATGTCCCGCATCAGCTTTGTACTAATGATGGAAGTCTTTTCCGCGATATCAGTCGCAAGATTGATTGCATACGCGACTGTCTCCTGCGAGCTCTGGAGAACCTTCGAGAAGAGCCCACTGACGAGTGGATCGGATGCGAGATACGTATCACCCGTGGTGGCGAGGTGCATGGCATTCGAAAGCCCAACAAGGCGTGGGAGGAAGAACGCGCTGCACGATTCGAGCGTGAGGCCGCGACGAGAAAAGGGTATTCCGACTTTAGCGCCAGACCAAGCAACGCGGATTGTCGCAGGGAGTGTGAGAGTGAGCCCTACACCTACGGCAGGACCATTTATGGCAACAATCGTAGGCTTGGTACATCTAGAGATGGCAAGAGCAACACGACCGCCCCTAGTTTAAAAAGTTAGAGGATTGATCTTGAAGCGCTTGATGGAAGCACTCACTGGTCTCTGTATTTCTTTGCCAACTGCTCAGTCTTCTTTTGTGCCAACAGGCCAGAGAACCCAACCTCCAGGTCGGCTCCGGCACAAAACGCCTTGCCGGCGCCAGTCAGAACAATTGCACGGACCCGATCATCGATGTCGATCAAGTCGTACACCCTCTCAAGTTCGGTGAGTAGAGTCTCGGTGACAGCATTGTACTTTTGAGGACGGTTCAAGGCCACCACGAGGACCTTGGTCCCGGTGGGGGAATCCCCGGGGATGTGAGAGACGGAGATGGCGCTCAACGGGAGGGACGAGTAGGAAACTGGTGGGGGAATTGGGACGGACATGTTGATGCTGTTTAGAATGTGGTAGACATTGATAACTGATCGAAAGCTGATCTAGTATGCTAACGGAATGATCCTGGAGCACTTATATAGTTAAGGCACGAATGCACGGTACGTTTGCTCGGCATCAGAAGCAAACAAGCCATTTATTGGCACCCCAGATTCCAATCTGCGCTGACCTGACCGACTTACTGAGCTCGGAGTCTGCACGAAATATTTCTTTTATCGACTCCAGGGAAAGAGAATCGTGCTACCCGAAAGAACACTAGCCTCGGTCGTGCCAACTGGGATGTGTCCCAGCACTCCCGCAAAGACATGGACCCACATTGTACCGACTGACTCTCCTCTTGGGGGAGGAGTTGTTGAGGTACATATACCATGGCAAGAGCTCTGCACTATGGAGCGTTCCGCTTTTGCAGGTTACTTTGACTGTAATATTGCAGTTTTCTCGAAGTCTTGCCACGAAACCTCGGTCAACGGGGATATTGAGGACATGGACCCACAATGTACCGAGGTGAGCCTTCCCCGCAATCGTCCGCGACAGAGTGAGCTGGAGTGATGAAATGAAAGCCGTTCAAATACTGAAAGGATATTATGGGGATCCAGTTCTTTTTCCAAGAAGCTTTCGAGGTCATTGATTGTGCGACCGCCAACTCGGTTCATGAAAGAGAAGAAAAAATGCCAGAAACCCAGAAAGCTTTGCGTAGGTCTAAGTAGGAAATATTTACCCTCCTCTCGGTCCAATCTCAAAGCCCCCGTTCATCCGTGCAAATGTTTCAAGGCACCGAGCCTTCAGGCTATGTTATTCCTAAGGACGATGTTACTGCCAATCGAAGCTGTCGTCAGTTGGGGACGGCATCATAGACAGGCTGTCGTCTGAATCACCGAGATGATCCGAGGCAAGTTCCAGCTGCTCCTCTATTACCTCCAACACCCGTATCTGCTTTTCCTTCTTCCGTTCTTGCTTCCTCTCCTTCTTCGATTTCTTCCTAGGCTCCGAGTCGTCGTTCGGCCTAGGTACTACCACACGCCTGCCTTGAGCGTCGGAGAACTCATCATTCGGCGACGTAAACACTTTCTGCTCTCTCAGTATATGCAAGTCACACTTCAATGGAGTCCGGAAAAAGAATGAGGCGGAAAACCAGATTTGGAACACTCACCGTCCAACTTTGGAAACACAAATGACTCATCAGATGAAGGCGGGGTGTCCATGGTTGCAGGCGATGTGGTCGGTTGGACTGGTTCTGCATCTTCGGCTTCGGCTTCATCTGCTTGCTTGCCTTCAAAAAGTTCCAACTGACCCGCACTTTGGTCTCCGTCTCCTCTTGAGTCCTCGGGGAATAGTTCTCGATTACGGAGCGTGGTAACGCTCCGGAGGATCAATCTACTGGTCGTTGGAGCAAGAGCGTCCAGCTCAGAGAGGAGTTTCTCTGCAGTCGTGCGCGTGAGACTGTTGCAAAATGACTGAACCCGAGATTCGAAATAATCAGCAACCCATGGTCTTTGAATAGGTTTGCAATTATCTTCCTCGATTATGTTGATGATTGTAGATAAGCTCAGTTCATCACCCAACCTGCAAATTTCCACTTTTGAAAGATCACCAAGTGAAGACAAGGCGTATTTCTGAGCTTCGGAATACACTTGAAGCGCGACCGCGAATTCGGAGGCGAATTTCTCGCCAGGTGTTGCTCCTTTCTGTCTGAGGCACTGGTAGGTATCAGTGTAGAGGAAGTGGACAATGACGTGGCCGACATCAAGGGGTAAATGTCCGAGATCAAGCCCCTCCCGATAATAGCTTCCACGGTTACCCTGAGCAATGAGCGCTGGGCATCTTTCAAGTAGGTCGTTTGGAACCTGGAGAAGACGCCTATGTTGGAAGTAGAGCTTGATGATGGTACTCTCATATGGCCTATGGTTACGTTGTCAGTGCCGTGTTAGCTAGCGGAGGGGAGGAGACTGACGAGCTCTTCGGCCCCGTGCCATCGTCCTGAGGTATACACACCGCTCCAGACCGCTGGGGCTTTGCGGCCTTTTTATTCTTAGCCATGTCTGCTGGAATGCTCGAAATGAGTTGATGATAATAGAATGGAAGCGGTGCTGAGGCAGACAAGACGGGTGTGTGATTTCTGTGGCTTTAGGAGAAGGAAAAGAGCCAGGTTTAAATGTGGGCTCATAAATACCTTGCGAATGTCGTAGAAAGCGTGAGAGAACCCAAAAAATTGGGTGACTGTGGTCTCTGGAATGTGTGCCTGATTTTCCATCGTGCTGGTGGTCGGCCTCCCACATTGGTTGGCCTCCCACGTCAACTCATGAGTCCATGACGTATTTCTTAGACCTCATTAGTAGCCAGTCTCTATGTATCTTTTACATCTCTATTCGTTCATCTCATCATCGTGTCAAATCCTTTTATTGTTTTTTGATAGCTAGAGTGATACTGGTAGACTTTGGGAGAGGACGAGTAGTTTTTAGTCTTCATTTATTGTTTGTCGCGCTACATAAGCCTACCAGCACCTATAGGAGAGACCCTTGCACCTTTGCCTATGTGGCGCAATGGTTATTCTTTATGACGTTGTGTTGCCGTTGCTGTGCTTTTAGGAATATTGGCAGCTGAAAGAACAGTGGAGGAAACGAATGTTTGTGGCGGCTAGGCTGTAGATGCTGGATTGAATACCAATCGTCATCCTACATTTGTTACGCGGCGTGGATTGGACAGCCGTCGGGTCACCACTTCTTATCACGCAACTGGCGGCGAGTGAAAACACAGAAATGGCACACACCACGCGGGGTACGTACTTCAGAGCGAGCTGAATCGTCATGCACAATGTTGCGCTATCCGACTGACTGCTTCTCTAGTGAGTCCGTATTCCAGCCGCATCTTCCCACACCAGCACGGCGTGTGCCGAGGCGCCCCTGTTTCAGCATCTTACGGGACACTGAGACAACTCAGTTCGTTGCCGATCGATTACTTGCTATTTCATACGTAAAAGGAAATCTGCCAAGAAAAGTTCCCGTTGCTCTGGGTGGTGGAAAAGAAGCTCCCTCGTATTTAGCTTCTGTCACGTACCGCGGCCCGGCCCGTGAAGTTACAACGTCCGTTTTCTCGAGTGGGGAGCTTCTCCCAGAAGCCAAGATGCCGGGTCCAATCTCGAACAGGAGACACAGCCCGCCAGCGAACCTGTTCATTTCGCTCTAGGAATTAGTGGACGACGGTCCCGGACGAGTTAAAGTTTTAACCGTAGAGCCATGTGGGGGGCTTTGCAGGACTGCATCTCGTATCGCGAAATCACTAGAAATGCACACGCTAATTATAGAACTCGCCCGACCGCTCTGAGATTGATAAAATCCAATCGCCGCTACAAAAGCGATACAGTTGCCAGCGATGTAGAATTTTAGGCCTCATCCACGGGTTGTCTGTTCAGTGGTTTGTCTGTTGCGTAATCCGCCGCCATGTTTCCTTCCGTCGCCAGTCTCCTGGCATGCTGCCTGTCAATATGCTCAGTCGCTCAGGCTACCGCTATTGAGCATCGTGCTTCTTACACAAGTGCACGAGACATCCAGACCTACTACAACGTGGAGGGCTCACGACACGCCGAAAAAGCCAAGTCTCTGTCCGCGGATGGCTATCAAATCATCTCCTTGAGCACCTACGGCTCCCCTCCCGACGTCAAATACGCAGCAGTCTGGTCCCGACGGGAAGGAAATCCCTTCGAAATCATCCAAGGCGCCGACAAGAAGACCTACGACGCCTGGTTAGAGGGTTGGAAGACCGAGGGCTTTGTCTCGACACACGTCTCTGCGACGGGGCCTGCAGACAGCGCCGTCTTCGCTGGCGTCGTGGAAAAGGTCAATGTTACCAACTGGGCTCAGGTCTGTGACTTGACGAACCCGTGGGGTTATGAGAACTCCACTGGTGGTATCGACATGACCATCAAAGGTTTCCGTATGTACGGCACACCGCAAGACCGTCGATACTGCATTTTAGGCCACGAGAATGTCAACAATGATATGTCGACCATCATCTACACCACCAACTTCAGCATTGACTATCCTGAACTCTATCGATCCGAAACCGAGAAGCGGTTCTGGCGTCCGGCCCACCTGTTCTTGTCCGAAGACCACGTCATTACGCCCCAATTCGTTGATACTGACGTTGGAACCTGGGTCGCCAAGGACGGTCTCACAGCTGATAAGTTGGCCAAGGAGATCAAGGCTCAAAAGAAGAACGGACTTGACCCCATCGATCTTCAGGGTGGTGGAAATGGCAGGGACGCCCGTTTCTCGGTCATCTTTGCGGAGCAAGATGTTCCGTCTTCGCGAAAGTGGTCAGTGACGGGCACGACGAACGGATTCAAGGACAACAAGGGTGCTCAAGCCGGAATGGACAATGTGATGAAGACCTGGATGAAGAAGAACGGCGTCCGACAAGCCCAAGTTGCCATTGCTTCTAACGGCACTGTCCTCACTGAAAGGAGCTACACGTGGGCGGAAGGCAACCGTGCGGTTGTGAAGCCCGACGACATCTTTTTGCTGGCCAGTGTCAGCAAATTGTTCGTCTACGCCGCCATCTACAACTTGGCCCAGGCTGGTCATCTCAACTACTCTACCCCTGTTTATCCTTTACTTGGCTACAAGCCTGAAGACGACCGGGCCAACAACATCACCATCCAGCACCTGCTCGACCATACTGCTGGCTACGACAGATCGGTATCAGGCGATTTTGGCTTCATGTTCCAAACCATCGCAATTGCCCAATCAAACGGTACGCGCCCAGCGAGTCTCCGCGACGTCATCGAATACGTGGTTGCCCGACCGCTGGACTTTGCTCCTGGAGACAACTATGCCTACTCCAACTATGGCACAATGCTCTTAAGTTACGTCGTGACCAACGTTACCAACACTCCCTACCTGAAGTTCCTGCAGAAGAACATCCTGAAGGGGTTGGACGTTGAGCTCTACCAGACTTCGGCTAAGAAGCATGTCAACGATCGGATTGTACAGGAGAGCAAGAACACAGGCTGGGATCCAGTTCATCCCAAGTCCTACAAGCTTGTACCAGGACCCAACGGAGGTGATGGCGCCATCAAGGAGGAGAGCATGGGCGCATTCTCCCTTGCTGCGAGCGCGAGCAGTATTGCCAAGTTTATTGGACACAACGGTAAGTTCTACAACATCTCCTCCCCCCATTCCTCTTTAAGCAAGGACTAACCGAATTTCTCTGTAGCTGTTTATGGCGTTGGCGGCCGTTCATGGGGTAGCTGGCGCGACGGCTCGACAGTTGGTGCTCGTACTTTCGCGGAGAGTCGTGGAGACTTTGACTGGGCGTTGACCCTAAATACGCGGGAGTATTCCTCCGAGCAGGAGTTTGACGACCTGAGATTCTGGAAGATGCCTGCCCTCTTTGAAGATTTCCCTTTGGCGTAAAAGTTATGTGATTGCTGCACCTGCGAGACGGGTGGCTGCGGGGAACAGCTTGGGCTTGGCCCCAGGGCATGATGGCACTTCGATTCTTGTATAGATATTATAGAACCATTTAAACTAGTTGTCATCTTCTTCCCATACAATCCCTGATGTCTAAATGCTCGGATTGTGAGTTGAAACCTATTCTGACTGCCCTTCCGAGACCTGTGATGATCATTAATTATGCTCCGGTGAGCGATGGGATAATTAGCCTCAATCAACATCCTACGTTTCTTGAAGCGAACTCTTCTCTTCAGTGATCTGTTTGCATTATTTGGCTCATTCTAAACGAAATATTCTCATCTATTTGCTCCTCTTTTAGTTGCAACCTAGCACTCGACTCCATCTTCACAGTCTAAGTCAATGAGCCACAAGCTCATATTATAAATTACTATCCCCTAGCGTCTATTCATTGCGCAAACCCTCTATCCCGTGATTCAGGCGTAAAGGCTGGGATAGGCAGCCTTGATGAAGTCGGCACCCTATTGCGGTATTGTCAGTTTTATCTTCTACTGAGAAGGTTCTTGGTGGGAACGGAACTGACCCTTTCAGCAATCATGTAGACCGAGTTCTGGATACGGCAGTCAGGAATGACGGGGATGATCGAGGCGTCGATGACTCGAAGGTTCTCAACGCCGAAGACCTTGAGCTTGGAGTCAACAGCACCCTGCTCAATATCCTTGCCGAGGCGCGCGGTACCACATGGATCTAGGGGTTGATAGGTCAGTATTGCTCATTGCAGTCATTAAGCGGTAGGGCTTGACTCACGGAAACCAGTCTGAGATCGCTCCTTGATCATAGTATCCATCGCTTCATCCGAGCCTCGGGGCATAGCCCAAGGGTAGTCCTCTTCAACGATGTCCTTCATTCCCTCCCCGTTCAGGATGATGTCGTCGACAAACCGGACACCCTGGCGCATAGCAACGAGGTCGAGATCATTGGAGAAGAAGTTGATGTTGATGTTAGCCTGCTCGAGCGGGTTGGTTGAGTTTAGTGTGACAGTGCCGTTTTGGGAAAGGGGTCGGAGGAGGTCCACGATGACAGTCATGTAGTCGCCCTGAGGAGGGGTGGGAATGTGCCACTGGAAGGCGTCGCAGAACATGGGCACAAAATCGATCTCGAAGTGAGGCTGGCCGCCGGGGCCGAATGGGTCAACGCCGCCGTTGGCCTTCTTGAAAGCAACGTACTCAGGCACCTTCTCAAGATAGTGGTCGATGCGAGGAAGGCCGACAAGCTCGAGCAGGCCGCTGGTGAGGGGACCCTTGTTCTTCCAGCGATAGGCAGAGGCGGCAGCGTCCTTCTCCAGACCGGGACGCAGCAGGTGGTTGTCGAGGCCGTAGCCGTCCTTGAGCTTGAAGACGTGGGGAAGAATGGGGTGGTCAAGGAGGTTCTGGCCGATGTGTTCCGACTTGACGACCGTGTCGATGCAGAACTTGGAAAGCTCCGCCTCAGGTCCGATTCCAGACAGAAGCAGCAGCTTGGGGGTCTCGTACACGCCAAGGGAGAGGATGACCTCGTATTTAGCGCGCAGGCTGAAGGTGTGCCCGTCTGGGCCGATGACTTCCACGCCAACGGCCTTGCCGTCCTCAAAGATCAGGTTCTTAGCGTTAGTTTTGCCAAGGACCGTAACGTTAGGCTTTCCTTCGAGAAATCTCCAGCTAGAAGAGCGCTTTCCGTTGTAGATAGTGTTGATGCACTTCCAAAGACCGTTCATAGTACCGTTGTGGACATCGTCAGTGAGGCGCTCGCCCTTGCTAACCCACGCCTTAGTCAAGGCATCACGGAAGCCCTGGGTTTCGGGGAGCATGTCGGAGTGGGCCACGGGAAGTGGGCCACCTTGGCCGATGTACTTAAGCTCAGGGCGGTGCTCACCACGGTCATCGTGGTAGGTTGCGGGCTAAGCAGGATTAGAATCCGGGGGTTTGTAGGAATGGATTGGCCTTTGAGGGATTGGGTTGGCCGAGGAATTACTCACCTTGTAGAGGTATTCCTTGCAAGTCTCCCAGGTCCACTCACTTCCACCGTACTGGGCCCAGTCATCGAAGGTAGCAGCGCTGCCCGGAATCCAGGTGTAGTAGTTGAGGCACGAGCTGCCACCGAGGACCTTGCCGCGGGTGTTGGGCTTCTCAATACGGGTGTACTCAGGACGGTCGATCATGCCGGTCTTGAAGGCCCAGTCGTACTTGGAGCCTCGAAGAGTGAAAGCGGTGGCCGGGGTTGTAATAGCGTCAACGGCGGCTGGGTTGTCAATTCCAGCCTCGATGACGAGGACGGAGACATTGGGGTTCTCGGCGAGGCGACCAGCGACAACACATCCGGCGGTGCCACCTAGAAGAGAGTTAGCAACTATCAAGTATTGAGTGGGATTTGGGTTGGTATCGGACCTCCGACGACAATGAAGTCGAATGCCTTGGGGGGTTCGTTGATGACGGCCATGGCGACGCTTGGAAGGTGTTGGGTTTGTTTAGTGAAGCTGAGTCTGAGAGGTAGTACTGAGTTGGCAAAGTAAAGCTAAGTTGTAGATGCGGTTTCTTGAGTGTTAAAGTCGAAAGTGAGTAGATGCTTGCTGGTTGTGTGAAAGAGATGATGCGATTAATGTTCTGATTTGAGTCTGAAAGCGACGAGAACACTCCTATTATACTTCTAACAGAAGCCACGAAGCCTTCTTGGCGACACCTCTCTCACTGACCTCCCCATCCGACATCCGCGTCAATTGCTCACGATAATGATCTCATCCGGGGGAAAATGCCGACTAGAGTCGCTGTCGCAACGTCTTCGCAAAGACTTCGGGATTGTCGGCGTGTTCGGCGAGGCTCGCGATGCTATTTTGCTTACAGGCTTACGGCACATTGTTCCGGCCGGGCGCAAACTGATGGTGGTTTGTCCGTCAAGGCCGGCAGAGTCGATGCCGATGTTGCGTCAGCGGCGCCGCGTGTACAGTACCCGTCCAGTTGTCAGTGCTATACGAAGCCGGCAGTTCCGCACCCGCAACGTCAACGGCTCGATATTCCCTGGCGTGCCTCGACGCCCTTATTTTCTTCTGGGGAAATGTTAGCGAGACTAAATTGGCGAATCTGATGTCGAGAAAGGCGACTGACACTCTGCAGGACCCTGTCAACCAGTCTTGGCTAACTCGTTCATCAGCGCCGAGCGCTGCGGGGACGCCGAGATACCCTGCCCACGCTTGTCCTAAACAGCGCTTTGGCGAAGAACAGCGCATTCAATTGGACTGAGGAGTTTTGCGACGGCTGGGCTATGACGTCACGCCTGAAAGAGTCTAATGCAACGCCAACAACTTCTACGGCGTGCCCGTACGGCGCCGAGTCCTATACATATCAAAGGCAAACGTAGATTTCAATGTCCTTTCTCGCTCCCGATCTTTAGCTATGACATTTTATCAACGCCGTTGATAATTGGCTGGAAGAGTAAGGAGGAAAACAATTACTTCAGTGAACAACCCAACTGGCTCGGGCTGGCTCTTGTATCACCCGCACGGGTCGTTAATAATTGCAGGATTTAGATGAGCATGAAACCAGCAATGAATTGCTGGCCAGAAACAGAATGACTTGGCTTTTATCGGCCAGCCCATTTCTTCCTGATGCATCGTAGACAGTGAAACTCGCGAAACGACAGTTGGCTGTCGCAGAGCCTTTCCACTTCTTCGCAAAGACACGTCTGCCTCGATCAGACTAGCCACCTTCACTCACTGGCTTACTTGTAAAGGTGTTTTGCTTGAGATGGTTGAAGTCAGCGGCTAAAAATATCTGGGATGCGCGAATGCTGTGTGCTCGGACCACGTTACATATTGGAGGGACCAAAGGTTTGAACAGCGCCACGAGCCGGCAAGAAACGACGCGAGGTTAACCACCTTCCACTTCCACTTCCATGCGGCGAAATGGAGTGAGCGTATTCTTCACGCCGTCGTAGTCATTTGGTGAAATGCACACTTCGGTACACCACTACTGAAGACAA
Organism: Neonectria neomacrospora; assembly: GCA_013756995.1. NCBI lineage: Eukaryota > Fungi > Ascomycota > Sordariomycetes > Hypocreales > Nectriaceae > Neonectria > Neonectria neomacrospora. The sequence continues at coordinate 59,220 of JABSTB010000377.1, forward strand.
AAGAGTCTACCCTAGAGGTCTGAAAAGGGGTATTAGAACAGGAAGTGCATGAGCGAAGGAGAAAGGATTGAGAGTTGGGAAGAAGGAGCTGGTTAACGAGAGGGTACTCAACAAGGGAAGCAAAAAGATCAGACTGGAAGTTATAAATCCGGAACACAACAGTCGTTTGAAATATTAATGCATTTAATGCCACTCCTAATAGCTCCAACCCTCGTACAGCAAAATTTCCTTGCTCTGCTATCATACTATTCAACTTAGGTTATAGTTAATTTAGAAATCTACCATGGCATTAGTCGGTTGCCCGCTCTTACTTTACTGGTTGTTGTCGAGCTGGAGCAATTCGTCAACAAATCTTGTCCCTCGACGGAGCTTTACATCAAGTTACGAACAGTAGCCAACTCTCAAGGTTCCTGTTAATTACCTGCGCTCTGTGTTCCTAGAATATTGTCGCAATGGATCTCCCCAAGACTTATTAGAGCCCAAAGCGAAAACGGTATCCCCCTCGCCTCACAACTTACTCTAGGTCCTCCTGCTACCTCACCGGTATACATGGATTGGCCGCGAACCAGTCAAAATGTAAAAGAGTATATGAACATGCCCTACTTAATTAAAATGAGCAACTAACTTGAATCTCATGAATACATATTTGTCAGCCCTAAACCACACGTCCACCAGCCATGACAGACTCAATGACAAAAGGCAAGAGGCTCAAATTGTCCGAGTGGTAGAAAAAGTCTTTCCTAAATGACCTCACCCCTATTCCGGACGAGTGCGGACAGTGCCTACCAACGCTAACGGAGGAAGAATGTGATATATTCGCACCATTGCCCTCCTCTGTCAAAGTACGTGTTCATCAACTGATTCAGGAAATGGCTGTTGATAATGACCTCATGCCCGAGGATGAGGTTGAGGACAAACAAAACGTTACGGCAGTGTCTTCATCTGCCGAAGTTCGTTCCTACGAGCCCATTACTCTTCCACTGTACAGTATCAGTCCTGACCTACTCTCATAGTCTATCCCAAAGCCTGAGGACACGGGTGGGGTTGAAGGTTGGCACTGGAAGGAGAAAGAAACTATGGTTCTGATCGAATTAAAATGCCGCAAGTTACGTTACGCAAACATGCAGGTAGATTCTGTCAACGACGATACAATGCTAAACTAATCGCACGTTGTTCTCTAGTTTTATCTTCCTGATAGAAGCCTAGTTGCGCTGACCAAGAAGTAGAACACCCTGTTGCGAACAAGTCCTGCACTACTGCTCGAGTTCGAGCTGGAACTTGGTTGGAAGTCGCTGAACGTTTTTGGAAGATGAGGACGATACCTAAACAGCTGCATGCAGATTTAATCGATGAATTGCGTGACTGATGTTCTTGATTAAGTGTGCTAAGAGGCATGATAACAATTCCAACAGTGAACAGGCCAAAATTACTAAAAGTGACTCAAAGAAGTTAGGGTCTTCGTTATCAAGTTGCATTCTCGAGGCAGATGGGTTATCCCCAACAGGGAGTCGTGAGTTCCTCTAGTCTGGAACTCTATGACTAAGAATTCAAGTTCTCCATTATCTACAGATGTCAATCCTGCGATGACCATTACCAACGCATGTACAACTATTGCACACTCTGCCATCTCACCACACATGCATAGGAATGAATTGATGTGTCCCTTGCGTAAAAGTCGACGTTTGACTCACAGGGGTACTCTTCGTGGTCTACGGATTCTACAACTGAGTGAGCATTGAAAACGGACCTCAAGTAGAACAATACAGATTTATGACAGCAGTGGAGATCAAGGCAAGTCACATTGATAGTATAAAAGGAGACTACTACTCTTTCAACTCGAGCTGCCGTGCGCTGTGCCATGACACCTATACTATGACACTTGACAGATCCAGTCGCATCTTAACCCCCAGCAACCTTGATGGTGACGTTTCCAAGAGCACCACTGTTCAAGTGAGCACCGGTGGCCTGGACAATGTAGTCGTCGTTGACGTTGGAAACGGTGAACGTGTTGGTCTTGGAACCCCAAGGGCAGTCCCAGTAGATGTTGCAGACCCTGGTGTCCCCCACATAGAGGTCAAAGTTACCCTCTGTTCCAGAGGAGGCATCAGACCTGCCACACGAAGCGATGCCTGCTGAATTGTTGGGAGAAATCGAAATAGCATCGACAGTGTTGGTGGAGATCTCATCATCCATATTATCGTACTTGTAGAACTTGCCCCTGGGTGAGCACGTAAGGTTAGCCGTATGCGACTGCGTACTTTATTTGAAGTAACGTACCAATTGAGGCTGGCGTTCTTTACGACCAGTTCGCCGGAGGCAATCTTGCTCTGGATGAGCATATATACCCATTGTGCGTACGCCATCTTGGAGGTCTTGATGTTGGGAATATGATCCGGGAATGAGGTCAAGTAGAGAACAGAAACAGGAATGAGGAGGTGATGAATTGATGAATGAGAGAGGGTTAGGAATTTGAGAGAAGGCATCCCCCTTTATATAACCAATCTATACTCTCTGGAGTGTCACATCCTCGTATTGGATAATAACAAGGCACGGGTTTCTATGTGATTCGGTTGCCATGTTGCCGTTGGGCCCACCAAATGCTGAGAGTTTCTGCATTATGTGCAATGAGAATCAATGTGACTCGCTTTGTCTCTGTTGGTGTACATGTGATGTCTATAGGCCAATCAATGCGTCGCCAACGTTTCACCCAGCCGCAAAGTCATGCTGTGAAACGCAAGAGTGCGGGCTGTGCCGTCCCGTACGTGGCGCTTCAAATTAGATCCTATCAGGCTCGTGTCGCATAGTTGGCGGCAATGTAGATGGATTTGTTACGTTACTTGAGCAGTCATACCTATCTATAATCTCCCACCCTAGCTTGTCAACTCACGAATCACCCTAGCCTTTAAGGTTATCGTATTTATTCTCCCACCGACTAGGTGTACTCTCTCGTGTTTGATAGCTGTATCCATTTTCCACCTCGTGTTTGGTTGTCGCCGCTAAAGCCCCAAACAAGCCTCCACGTGTGACCCTGGTTGTAAATGGTGGCGTGCGGGGTTGAGCTGAAATAACGTTTGGGGGCGCATGCATGTGAAGAGATGATCTGATTGATGATACGGGGGAATGAGGTGGTAGCCCGGAACGCCTCTTTCTTTGACCGACAACTGCCGTGGCAAAGTTTTCCCATAGAGAGCAAGCCATGAATCACATGCGATGATCAGCTCGGCAAGACCTCTTGTGGATTGCATGAGCTAGCGCAGTTCCGAGCCGTCTTGCCGCCCTGCAGCTACGCGCTTCTGAATACACGAGAAACCATAACAATAGGTCACCGGCAAGCCACGACTAGTGGTTCTTCTGGTTCCGCCGTCCTCCTTTCGTTGATGATTACTATGAAAAACGTGCGAATCCAGGGCATGGAACGCAAGTAAAATGACGCGTGAGGCTTGGATTCGGCGTGAAAACATGTTCCTCGATGAACAGACGGGCAAAGTTTCAATAACCTACCACTACAGACGGGCCTCTATTGCTCCAAAACTATCAGCCAGAATGTGACCTGGCTGACCACATGCCACCGTATCCATTATCAGGCTTAACTGCCATTCTACGAATACCTGCTAGAACTTTGTGAGAGTATCTGCTGTAAATAGAGCCAGTCTCCTGATCCTCCCTGCATTCCATTATGTCAGTTTCTGTACCACTACAGCAACCTATTGGCTTATGCTTTGTGATAAATGCATCAGGTAGGGAGTGGCGCTCCTAAACAAGTGTCTCTCACGTCAAGGGTGTCACATTTATGCAAGAAAGACAAACCTCTAATAGCTTCTTTTCCAGCCAAATACCTCCTCGATAGTGGATCAAGTCAACACTTATTGATGAGTATGAACCAAAAGCCTCACACATTATTGATCACTTACCCCTCGGGAATCCCGAGACAGAGGCTTGAAATTAGCTGACCGACGCTGCAGCCATCGTAGCAATCTCCGAGACCTGCATTTCTCAGAACTATCAAAAGAAACCATAAGTGGCTTCATGCATATGCAGCATCCTTTAATACGAGTCTACTCAATGTGGGCTCAGCTGAAACAGCTGGAAGCACTTTTCGTAATGCCAACTGTGACAGGAGTAATAGCTCCAGGCCATACGGCCAGATCACTATGAGAAGGCTAGTGCAGTATGCCACGCAGAATTAAAATTTTGCTCCCGACTTCTGTTCATTTGAGAGAGGCTTGTTGGTGGCGGATCTGTTCTTGGGGACTCCTCGTTCATGTGGCTCATTCTGAATTTAACAAAGTCGACCTAGACAAACAGAACGGGAAGGCCTTGGAAGCTGACGAGCGGATAGAGCCAGGGATATCCTCGCTCGAGTCGCTTTGTATGTGGAAAGTCTCGAAATCCCCGCCATGACTTGGAGGCGGTTAACGTTGGCATATTGAGTTGATCCAGTGGGAAGTGTCATGTGTGGCACGTGTATTGACGGAAGATCGCTGCGTGCTACTCCACCGGCTGGTCCCGATCATATCGCCCCCTGCTTGCCCTGCTGGCATATTCATCTCCTCCTTGCCAATTCCCATTCCCAGCTAGTCTCCCCTTTCCTGCCAAAAATCCCTGAGCTTCTCTTTCTTCATTAGGTCTGTTGAGTATTGTCTCAGCAGAAATTTAGCTACAGTAGAAGGTGTTCTATGACCCCAAATGCAATGGCAGTCTTGTCGCTTAGTTTTTCGTGCGTCGGACCATACATGCCATAAACGACCACGGTAATGACTAGCCCCCCATTGGGGCTGTTTTTAACAACCCGATGCCTCACGAGACGATTGATTGATCTGCTGCCGGCCCAGGTCGCAACATTCTCTCTCCAAAACTCTTCATTTGTTGCCGAACCTGTTTGGCAGCGTGGCTTCAACCTTTGAACGGGACAATTTGCGCGTCTTCGAGTCTAAAGGACAGAGAAGCGTTGTGAGATTTTGAATTGCAGCCAGGATCCATATTGAAAGAGCGCGGGGTTCCTCGTTGTTGAGAACAATCCGCCCGTGGTGAGGATCAAGACCCCCCACCGTGTCTGGCACGTTGGCACCACACCAAGTTCACAAGGAACGCATGAGTGAGAACATAGTAAAAAATGCATAGGGGCTACCAATATCAGATAGGGGGAAGGGGAAGGGGAAGACCTGCCGAATTGAGGTTAGCCCGGTCCGAATCGAAGCAACATTTCCTAGTTCGGACCACCTGCTTAGGCTCGGTGTAATCGGAGTGTACGGAGAACACCCAAGTTTCGAACTCCGAATTTAGTCCACTTCGCCGTTTAGACAACCAGGGGCGGGCATTAGGCTCGCCATGTGAGTCCTCTCAACGGCGCCATAAACGAGTTGTATGCATGCGCTGTGATGATCATGACAAATCAATTAATGCAATTTATGTGAGTTGTACGTTGTTGGATTATAAGAGCTATAAAGAGGACTGACTTCGAGGACTAAGCCCTGGGATCTTAACATGGCATACCTGTCAGGGTCAAGTTGCCCACCGTTTCAATTCCGATAATCTTTTCTGATTGCGCAGGGATGCATGAATGACAGCCTGTCCCTTAAAAGGCTCAGAATCTTGTGGGCAATTTCGGAAATATTGTGGTGGCGGCGTGTTCGGCGTGTTGCGGGCTCATGTCAGGCAGGTAGGTATCCTCCAAAGAAAATTCGAACGGGGCGATTGCGTGAGAAGTCCGATCTCGCAGAGCGGCAGTCAGTATTGCTTGAGTAGAGTTCAGCCGCTCTATACCGATAC
>JABSTB010000378.1:0-40594 GCA_013756995.1 Neonectria neomacrospora
GATCACCGCCCTCCTCCCGCAGTTCCTCGCCTCGCTCCAGGCTCTCAACCTCGACTTCCCCTCATGCCTTACCAAGCCCCTGCGCCCCGTCTGGGTCACCCCCGACTCGTCCCTCCCCGACTCGGCCGCCTCCATCTTCGACGACTTCCGCCCCGTTGTCTGCTGCACGGCTAGTCGCCGCGTGGTCGGCAGCGAAATGGACGAGGCCGGCTATGTCCAGGGTGCAGGGGACGATACGGAGAACTGGGCTTGCGGGCTCACACCTCCCGTGTTCTGGGAGCACCTCGACGAGCTCATCACCGCCTCCGAGGCAGAACTACCCGACCTCATCACCCAGCTTGCCAGCGTCCACAGCGCCGAAAAAAAGGACGACGGCCTGCGAAAACAGCTCACTCGCCATATTTCAGTATGCCCCTTACCACTAGCTGCAGACCCAGCCACGCCCACCGAGTATCGCATCGCCCTAACCCCTGAGGCAACCTCCAAGGAATCATGGATTCAGTCCCCTACATACCTGAAAATCGGTCTCGGGAAGAGCAAGGCAGCTAGTAGAAATATGCGGACTACCCTTCCTGAGATCTGCGCCTTGGCAGCCAGGTTCCTGGTTCAGACTTCCGAGGTGGATGCTCCGCGGCGGATCGTCATTGCATGCGAATCAGGAAAAGACTTGTCCGTGGGGACAGCCCTGGCCGTTTCATGCTACCTTTTCGACGATGAGGGTAATCTTCGCGACCCGGGGGCCAACACATCATTCACAAAGACTCTCATCAAGTCCAGGCTTGGATCCATCATGACAGCGTATCCAGAGGCAAACCCCAGCCGATCCACGCTACAAAGCGTCAATAGCTTCTTAATGGATTGGCAAAGGTGAAGAATTGCTTTTCATTGCATCCTCTTGTTTATCTCTATCCCTTGCAGGGAGGCGCCATAAAACGTCCAAACCCTGCCTCCGCTCTTGAGGACAGGGCATTGTGAAATGCAGTGTGCATCTTATCTGTCTATCTAGATGCTGCCCGACTCGATCTTCTCAAGGCAAGCAGGGAACTCGGACCAGTCTTGCATGACGATGACAGCACCGGCATCCTTAAGAACCTGCTCCATCTCGGCCTTCTTGTCGTCGGCATAAGGACCAACATATCCGATCACCTTCATACCGGCGCGGGTACCACTCAGAGTGCCACTCTTGCTGTCCTCGATGGCGACGCACTCCTCGGGCTTCTTGCCGAGCTTCTCCATCGCGAAGAGGTAGACGGCGGGGTCAGGTTTGCTGGTAGGGACGGGTAGGCTGGTGGCAGCCGAGAAGACAACATCGCCCTTGAAGTACTTGTCCTGGCCAACCTTCTCAATGGAAGCCTTGACACGGCGGAGGGCCGAGGAAGAGACGACGGAAAGGAGATATTTATTGGAGGCTGCGAGCTTCTCGAGCTGGTCATCGACGCCGACGCAGGGGCGGAGGGAAGCCTTCAGCTTGGCGATGACGGCGTCCTCCTCAGCGGTGACATATTTCTCAAGATCTTCCGGGGTGATCTCAATGCCGTAGCGCTCCTGGAGGGAGATGAGCATGCCACGGAAGTTCTGACCGACAAACTCCTTGATCAGGGTCTCGCCAGTGAAGGTGATGGTGACATTGCGCTCGACGCAAATTTGGTTGATGAGTTCGGCGCAGGCCTCGAAGGCGAGCTCCTCGGAGAGGACGAGGGTGTTGTCGCAGTCGAAGAGGAGGGCGGTGATCTGGGTGTGGGTTAGAACGAGCTTGCAGGCAGGACGGAGACATGGTGGAGGGAGCTCTGGGTTACCTGAGGCATCTTGACGGTGGTGTTGGGTGGTGAGGGGAATTGCTTTGGTTGCGGTATGGAGAGTCGGTGGTAGAAGAATTGGAGGACAGCTGAAGCTGAAGGAAGTCAAGACAGACAGCAGAACTGGCTGGGGGTGGAACGTTATGTTCTTGTGTGGTTGATGAAGTAGAGGGAAAAGAATAGAGGAAAGGAAGTCGAGGAAGTGGGAATCGCCAAGTTGTATGTGCGGGGGGGATGAAGGAAGGTAAAGTTGGTAGGTACCTACGTCAGGTAATGCAAGGCAGGTGCGCCAGATTTGTTGACTACAGCGGCAGGAGCAGTAATTCACGGTCACAGATGTAAGACGGTTGGGTGAGCACCTCACTGAACAGCAGCAGCCGTCCCTAAACGCGGGGAGCGTCACATCCAACCTCGGAGCAGACGGCAGAAGCAAAAGAAATCACTCAGCTTACGCCCATGGCCGATTCCGTGGCTGGTGAAGTCGGCATGATCCCAGGTCTCGATAAATTCCTCGCCGCAGACATTCCCATCTGGCCGAGTGAGCTCCGTCTGCACGTGTTAATCGTATGGACTCGAGGCTAATGGGAAATGCTCCAGAAATCAACCCCTCCAAATCGCAAATCGCAAATCCCAACCCCTCACTCCACTCCAAGTTCGTTCCCCTGGTCCAGCCCAGTGTCGTCATCGCTGGCCGCCACCCACTAATCCTCTCGCTATTTCTCCGGCGGCCAGTCCAGGTCACTAAGGGAGAAGCAGTCTCCGTCCCACCGGCCCGCACAGCGTTCCCTTCTAGTGCCGGGTCCTACCACGGCGTGCCACCCTCCCAGGACAGTGTCCACCGCAACATGAGGTACAACATCTACGTGATTGTTAGCTCCCGCTTCCGAGATGCCATCGGTGCAAGCAAATTTCCTTTTCGCCAATTTCAAATTGCCTAACTTATTTTGTGTTTCTAATCTCTATTTGCACTTATCAAATAATGTGCTCGTTTGCCATGGTCCGTCACCATGCATCGGTGCATCGGCGGGGGCCCGGAATCTCGAACCGACCGGCCGGGCGCCTTCGGCCCATTACAGCCCATGTCTTCAGTTCTCAGGTGGGTAAATCTACAGAGTACGGGCGTTTTCTTTCCAGACTTGACCTGGTATTATGCGCTAGCTACGGTATCTAACTCAAGAAACAGGCCAAGTTTGGCCCAAACAAAACCATAAACACGAATATCACCCCCTATGACCCATGGACTAGGAGATGCACTCTTATGTCGACCTTGTACTTCTCGGTGTTCCATGGTCCTCGCTTTAGCTAAGCCTCCGCGTTGCTCATCACTCATCATTTAGTTCAGTTTCCCCCAAACGCCATAACACCGTTGTTGTCGTATGATTACTCTCCCAACTTTGGGTCGCTCAAATATCGAATAGCCGCTTCGAGCCACGACAGGTAAAACATGCAGCCAGAAGCATGGGTAGCAATGTCGTTGTGTTGCTTCCTCCTTATCACTGGCGGAAAACGGCCCGTCTATTCCAATGGAGTCCGTCTTCGCCGTTGGCAATCTCTTTGCCATGATTCCGGCCCAGCACGCCTTGTTGTCGCGCGTTGTGAGACATTTACAGAATCTCCCTCAGCTTTTGCTTCTGGGCGGCGGTCAGTGACGTCGGGAAGATGATATTGTACTTGATGACAAAGTCGCCCCGTTGTCCAGGCTTCTTGGAAATGGGCATTCCCAAGCCCGGGTACCGCTCCTCGCCGTTAGGTTGGGTTGGCCCGGCCTTTTCCAGGTTAAGTTGCTTGCCATCAATTGTCGTCACCGTTCGCTTCCATCCCGTTAGAGCCTCCTTAAGTTCTAAGTTGATGGTGTGAACGAGGTCGTTGTCTTCGCGCTTGTACAAAGGGTGGTTTTTCTACACGGGTCGTCAGTTAGCTGTCCACTAAAGTCCTGGGCGTTGGGATTGCTCACCTCTTCAAGAATGAAGTGGAGGTCTTGGCGACCACCTTCCACCTGATCACCGACCCCGTTGAACTTGATTTTGGAACCCTTCTTCAAGCCCGGCTTGATGGGCACCTCAAGGATCTGATCGGTCTGTACCCGCTTACCCGATTCGTCGTATGTCTTGCGCTTGATCTTCATCTTCTTAGTAACGCCGTTGTACAGCTCCTCGAGTGTTAGGGGTAGTGGTCGCTCGACCGTCGACACTTCCGGAGTCGATTCTCGATTCCTTGGCTCAGCGCCAAAGCCTGATGATCTCATCCGCGAGCCGCGACTGCCCCGGGGAGCACCAGTAAAGGAAGAGAAGATGTTGGGCATGTCTTCATCTTCCCCTGGGCCCCCATGCATGCCACCACCACCACCACCACCACCCTGTGAGCGTAGGAACTCGGCGAAGATATCGTCGGGGTTGTTGAAGCTGAAGCCGTTGGGGCCTCCCCCGCCTGTGCTGAAGTGAAAGGTTCGGGTACCGCCAGGTCCGCCGCCCTCAAAGTTGAAGCCACCAGGCATGCCTCCTCCAAAGGGGTTACCGCCAGAAGCGTCGGGAGGAGGGGCCGCGCCTCCGCGGAGTAGAAACTCGAGGCCATATTGATCATAGATTTTGCGCTTTTCGGGGTCGGACAGGATTTCGTATGCTTGAGAGCATTCCTTGAACTTCTCGGCGGCATCCGGGTTGTCCTTGTTCTTGTCGGGATGGAACTTCAAGGCAGCTTTTCTGTGCAGATAAAATGGTTAGCTACGGTCGCTCGAATGATGGGCGGGAGGTGTGGAGGTAAGGTGACACCGCCATAATGGGAATAGGGCACGTGGTAGAAAACAAAAGTCAAATCAACCAATTGAGCGGGAAGCGAAAAGCAAAAGGGAAAGGGAGATTGGGATGATGACGAGCACACCGAATTTCCAGTCGGGAGCGCATCGCCAACGTCCACTATGTCATCGGATCGGCACGGGAGAAGAAGTGAGAGGCGGGCTTACCTGTAGCCTTTCTTGATCTCATCCTGAGTGGCGTCAGGCTTGACATTAAGAATGTCGTAAAGCTTCGTCTCCTTGACCATGATTGCGCGGCGAGATCGATGTCGCGGGAGAGCAAAGGTGTGTGGAGGTGGAGAGAAGTAGAGCGGAAGTAGGCGGTAGGAGGGGAAGTGGGTTGCAACGAAGAAAGTCGAGCGATGTTGCTGCGGGTCGGGTTGTGGTTTCGCTAGTCCACAGCAATAGCCTAGCCGAGGCTGTCTGTTTTCGTTGTTGAAATGCGATGCAGTGGGAGATGATAGAGAGGGAGAAATGGAGTAAGGAAAAGAAGAGAAGAGGAGAAAGATGGTTGTGGTTTACAGAAGTTGGATGGAACGAAGGTGCGTGATATGGATCCCACATGGAGCGAGTCCAGTGACGTGCCGCTCAGCTCACAGGGCAAGATGGAGACACGGAGCGCTCTGCAACACTGCTCTACAGGGCGTGGGGAGGAATGCGACTTGCTGGAAGCCGCGGGCTGGGTGGCTGGCTGGGCGCTGGGATAGCAAAATACTGGGGCATGGGACCTTGTGGAAGCTTCCGGCGAGCCCTGGCCACGGCTCACAGCCAAAGGGGACGGGCGGGAACAAGCAAACGCAATGTTCACGTTGACAACGAGGGTGGGGTGACGTCGATCGACGTATTGACGCTATCAAAGCTAGGCTGTTCAAAGTACACCCGCGTCGGACTTCATTCCTTTGGAGGTGTTCCTGCACCCTGTGCAACGAGAAACGACTGCTTGCAATCGGGATCGACGGAGCGTTTGCTCAGTAGACTAACGATACCCACGCCACAGGGCGAAAGAGGGCGGCTGAGAGGGAAATCAAGTTTTTCCTTGGGCTTAAGTTCACTTGCTGTCTGTTGATACCTGATGGGCAAGCCTGCAATGATCCAATGATGGGCTCTTCACCACAGTCTAGTGGGCCTGTGACCGATGACCTATGACGATGCGACGGCGGGGTCGGTCGCCCGACAGCCCTGAAGCTGTGAAGCGGCCACTGTATTTACGCGGGGCGGGCTTTAAGTCCAGCCTTTGTCTCCGCAAGCCCAAGCGCCCGTCGGCCATTCTCATCCTGCGGTCTTCGGTATTAATGAGCTGCTACAAGACCGCATCTTGGAGTCTTGGATAACAAACACTTGGCGTGGACGACTGGAAAGGCAAGACCAGGCGAGATGCATGCAGTCTGGGTTTAGGAGATGCAAGTATGACCTGTACAAGAAGCAACGCACGCACAGTACCTTCGAATGCAACCGAGGCCCGCTACGTGCCCGCAACTGGCAACTGGCAACTTCTAGAAGGGAGTACTTGGTGACTTATCATCGAACCTTCTAGAATCTTCCACGCCAATAATCCCAGCACTGGACTGAACCACGGGTCACACCACAACCTGTGGTCTTGAGTAATCGCAATCGAATATGTTCCCAACACTCACTCCATTGATGGCATTCGACTTTATTCTCAATATTGCTTCTCAGGAGACATCTGATGACTGGGATCCCTCGTGATGCATGTTGCGATTTGATCATTATCTTCATGGCGAAGCAGAGGCCTGGCGGAGAATGTGCAGTCTATCACTGTTTAGAATGCGTGGAAGTGAAATCAAGACATGAACTACACATTATGACTCTCGAGCCTCCTACAGTAATGTATCCCGAAGTACCATGCATCTTGTCACCAGAGCGCTGGAACATCAAGTAACAACAAAACTCATACACAGAGGTGTCGTTACATTCAACAATTCTTTTTATAAAACATGCAGTTAAACTTTTACTCGGGTTCGCGATAGCGTTAGTTATATGGGCAAGTCGAAATTCGAAAGGAAGTCACGGCTTCAAAAGAGCATCCCACGTCCAGAGACCAAGTGCGAATTACAATCTCCCCGTTCTGCGCCACCGGCCAACACGGCGCAGAGGCTTCCCGTGGTGCAACGACATCAAGAGATACCGTAACAACCCGGTTTTATTCGCTTAAGAGCACCGATGACTTACAAACAAAGCTGGTTAGCAGTGTCTAGGTTTCCGTGATAGACTCCTCGTACAAGCTACATGAACAAACGGTATGTTTCAATAGCGAACAAAGACGCACCTAGCCATGCAATTCTGTTGACAGATATTACTTAGGACTCATGTCATAGAATAAGTATATAAGACTCCCCTTTCTTAGCACTTTACTTCTCTCATCACTCTCATCACTCATCTCGCATCAGCCAACTTTGACATCTCGGGTCTGACGGGTCGAAGTGCACGTGTAAAACGCCGCCCATATTCAGCTTAGCTTATCTTATCGGGTCACGCTAACGTCTTAGAGCTAGCACCTACCTCGACCAGCACCATCCATCGGGCACGGTCCGTCCTTTGACACTGCATCATCACCCTCAGTCTCAACCCACCTCCCAAGCTCCATTCGCAACACCACCGCTCGTTGGAGACACGGACTATCATTGTCGCATTCCGTCGAACATATCTTTGGTGCATCGACTCTGGATCCTCTTTCATGCTCTTGCTTGGCCCAACATCGCTTCCTTGTCATTCACCAGCCACCTCCTCCTTCCGCGCCGTGGCGGGCCCTCTCGCCGGAGCTAGTTCGGTGCAACCCAGAGAGGCCCCATCACCAGCTTCACCTGTAACAACATCATTCATGGTCCCCTAGCCGTCGCCCTTTACCAACGACGCCATGGCATCCATGGAACCCTCCGAGGAAGAGATCTCGCAGGTCATCGACTTTGCGAGTCTAAGCCCTACCGATGATCGCTCTCTCGTCACCCAAGCTCTGAAGGTTAGCTATCCCCCGCACCCAACCAGCAAACATCATTCTTTCCGCCGCCACGCGTTCGAGTATTGACACAGGCCCTTGTAGAGCAACAACCGCAATGTCGAGGCTGTTGTCATGCAGTATTTCGATAACCCCGAAAGCGTACGAACCCCCGTCGTCGAGCCTAATGGGTTGAATTCCTGCTCAACTGTCGCAGTTCCGACAAAAGTACCAGTCCGCCTGGGATGACTCCATGTTTGCGGCCGACCGCGACGGTACAGATAACAACGCTGGCATATGTTCGTACCGTCCAACACAACCTACCGCCTCGCCATGGCTAACCTTGTAGCCTTCCACATCGAGTCTCCCGACCCCAACAGCATCATCCAAGGGGTCACTCCCCAACCAGATGCATACGCCCCGGGCGCGCCCTCGAGACCCCCGTCACGGACGAATACCCGATCGCCATTGGGCAGGGTGGTGGACTGGACTACGACAACCACACCTGGTATTGCGCTTCCCTCTACCACTCATGACAGTCTAACAAGTCCCCCAGGTCTACCAGGTAACCAAGCCCAAGAGGACGAGGACATGCAACGGGCACTTCGCGAGTCAGCCCAAGAGGCAGGGATCAGCGTGACGCAGCCTGAGCCCAATATCATGGAGCCCTCGGCATCCGCTCCTCCTAACTTTGGGCCGGCAAATCGAAACGACTACGACCAGGGGAACTGGGCCATGGTCCCTGTCGGCACCTCCGAGACACATCTAAGCAGTGCGCCCATTCCATCACTGAGAAAGAAAACCCCTGGTGCGCCTGCCTTCCTAGTACAAGGGAACAGCTCAGCCGGGGATCACCGATTAGGAGGTCTCATAACTATTCTACACGAAATTCCCTTGGCGCGGAATCTATTACTTGAGACGGGTTCCCCTGCGGCATCATATGGGCACAATAGCGAATGGTGGAAGGGTCAGGAAATCCTTCCACCTCATGTTCTGGCCCAACTGCAGACCGGAGAGTTACAATGGGGGGGAGAACATGGTCAGGCCAAGGCCAACATGGAGGAGGAAATCCACCGCTTGATGGCATTCCTGGACTCTACTGATCGCAGCTATGGTACTGTCAGTGTTCTGACCGATCTCATCCCGTTCTCCAACTTGGGCGTTGAAAAGCAATTTTATGAACAGCTCGGAGAGAGACAAGGCGAAAAGATTCAACCGCTATCCCAGGTCGCATCATTGACTGAAGTTCACGGCGATAGCCTTGGCTATGAGGATGCCAAGTTCGGTCTTTTGGAGATGGAGCATTTGCGAAGTGACTACGATTCCATCAAGACCTTGTACGAGTCGTTGGATCACGTCATGTGGAATGATGTACTCGGATGGAAAGAAGTCCATGAATCGTCCAAGATGGCCATGTTCAAAGAGATGGGAGATGTTTTCGTTATCAAGATTAACGGCGACGGACCAGAAGACTCGATGGAAATTCCCGAAGAGTTTTATCCCGAAAAGTACATGACGACCAGAAAAGACGAGGCACGACGGATACAGGTCGGATGGTGCAAGACGAAGCGGGAAGCAACAAAGATTGCGGAGGAAAGGGATCGCATCTATCAATGGCGAGAAAACTGGAACAGCCCAGTCTTCGACAAGCGCGATCTCATTAGAAAGGCCGCAGAGCAGTGGGTTGGATACAGCAGCTACCTAGAAAGCCTAGCGCGATTCCAGGCGATGGAGAAGTCAGGGTTTGATACGGAGAAGTATCCAGATTATCGAGCTGCGCCTTGCGAGATGGACGACAAGTCAAAGGAACGGAAAGACAAGGTAGACGAGGTTATCCAATTCTCTGAACGACTCCTAGCCGATCTGGAGACGAGAGTCAAAGGTAGCCTTTCGAGATCTAGTACCCCCGAGCAAAGGCATGCCAAGCTAACCATGCCACAGGTCTCAATGACGAGCTAGAGCGTATCAAAGCTAGACAGAGATTCTTGGGAAGACTCTTGACTGCGCCGGACAAGCCAGGCCGCCCACACCCCATGACTTGCAACAAGTACCTCCTGCGGGGAGTAGCGACTTCGAGCGATGTCGTGTATGTTTGCCAGCGGGCCGACGCAAACTTGATAGAATTGGCAGATGAGCCGAGCAATCCGTCAGATCAGTGGTGGCGACTGGCTTACATCGCCACCGAGGAGCAACCGGTAAAGGCGGAGGTATGGGTGACGATTCCGAGCTTTGCAAGGCTATTCTAACCCTCGTCCAGAAAGTCGAAATCGAGCGAGTCTTCCGCGATATGTGGCAGGAAACCAAGACTCCCTTATTAGTCTATGCCACCGAAAAGGCCCTAGATACCCCACGAACAGCGCTGACGAGCGCACTGGAGAGATTCATAAAGGCAGAGAACAAGGGCTTTCGGCAGGAGCTGAACCAGGAGAAATCGGAGACAGGCGAAACGAGACGCGCAACGTTTGTGGACCCGATTTCGCCCTCGAAGCGGAAACACCGCTCTGACAGCCTCGATTCCATGGACAGTAACCGCGCCTCGCTGGGAAGCGACGATAGAAACGGATTCGACAACCCTTTTGCTGACCAGGACGAGAGCGTGGGGGCGGAAATGACTGACCTCTCAGGGGGCGTAACCGACTTCGCCAGGAGCGTCAGCATAGACTCGGTAACAGAGCAAGTCCCGCCGCTCCCAAGCCGTCTGCCGCCTTCGACAGAGACCACCTCGGCCACGATGACGCCGAGCACGGTGACAGCCGAGATGATAGAGGATAGCGAGCGAGGACGCGCCCATGTCACTGGTATGCAGAGCGATGGGACTCGGACAGTGTCACCAGACGCGGAGGAGGCTCGGAGCCCGGAGATGCAGGAGCGGGCACGGCCGTCTCCTTTTGTGACACTCTCGAGAACCACATCCTATAGGAAGGAGCCGGTCGACCTCGTGGACATGGAGATTTCCGACCACCAACACTGAGAGTGTAGGCGTAAGCCGGAAGACATGGGTCACAAATCACAAGCACACCAGCGGCTCTCGAAAGTTGGGGAACGTAGGATGGTTGAATGCGACAACAGCCCAGATCACAAACACACCGATATCCCAACGAAGAGGGGGGAGCATTGCTAGGACTAAGTGCGCAGCCGGGGTGGTTTCTATGCGGATGGCAGGTTACGGGATCCATTAGAGAACGACGAGCGTTGCTTTACTCACGACCCACCACATAGCATACGTACTATGGGAATTAGCTTACGCATGGAGTTTGGTTAGCCATCATTTGAGTTGGTCTGGACTCCAAAAGGGTCTGGATTACAACCCACCCACAATGCATGATCAAGCAGAGCATAACTTTGGCTAAAACATAAAATGCTTCTCACCTCGTTGCAAGTCCAGTTGTTGGTCAAAAGTGACATCCTTGCCCATGCCTGGGCGTCTATTGCGACTATTCTATAGAGGAGTCGGATACCAAAGGACCATAAAACCCCTGGTTTTCAAAGAATAAAGACATGCATCAAGGATTACACCCATGCTCCCCGGATACTAAATTGCCCGCCCATATGCCCCGTTTCCCCCCGGTGACCATGACCGTGGTCATGGTCGAGACAGGATCACTTTAAACGCCCGGAAAATATCAACCCGCTATGCCGTCAAACTGGAGACATGAAAGACAACCTGATGGGAAATGCTGTAGAAGGCCGGCTCGGAAGTCTCCCACGGCGAGTTTGGACGTGTCTATTTCCGGTCCTTATCGTCATCGTCATCGTCGTCATCGTCGAAATACTCCATATCCTCATCGCTATCGCTGCCACCAAAGTCCTCCTCCTCGTCCGTCATGTTCCAAAAGTCGGTATCGTCATCGACAGGCTTCTGGGGCACGGGGGCGAGGTCAGCCGAGGTGGGCATCTTGAGACCGTCGGGAATGTCCTTCTGGGACTTGTCGACAACGTTCTTCGCCCGGCGGTCGTACTCGGGGCGGGTGTCGCGGTAGAGGACGCTGGCGTCTACATTTGCGGGAGAGTTGATTTCGGGGTCGTCGAGGAGCAGGAGGACAGAGCGTAGGACGGACTCGACGCCGTGGAGGACGTTCCAGCGCTCGTTGGCCAGTTCGCCCGAGGCCTCGTCCTCGCCGGGCTTGTGGAGGATGGAGATGCAGAGGTTGCCGTCGGTGTAGACGTTGGGGTGGCAGATGTTCTTGGTGAGGAAGCGGAAAGAGGGAGGTTGGTAGGGGTATTCGCTGGGGAAACGCATCTCGGCCTTGAGGTAGGCGCCGTGCCAGACGCTGTCGGGGTTGACGACCCAGAGGCCGAGCTTCCACCGGAGCAAGTTGGTGTCGTCGGTCTGTGTGAGGGGCGATGTGTCAGCCGCAGCGGTCACTTGAATGGGAACGGAAACGGGAGAGACGGTCATACCTCGATGTGCACCCACTTCTCCTTCTGGAGTGGTTGCAGTTCCTGCATCAGCCGCTTCTGCGCCATGGTGAGATACGGGTGGAACGGCGGATGGCTTCTCGTTTGGTTCGCAGCGAGCGAGAGAGGACGAGAGGGCGAAAGGGGGGAAAATATCGGCGGACGAGAGAGTGTGGGATGGTGTTGATGCAGTGGGAAAAGGAGCCCAACGCAGGCCGACGATGGATGGATCGGTCAGGTTGAGTCAAGTCAGGTCAGGCCGGTCGGTAAGCGGGCGGGATGGGGAAAGGCGGTCGACGAGCGACGGCGTTTGGCGGGCGGCGGCGGCGAACAGCGGGCAGCCGCGGGTTCGTTGGTCAGTCGGTCGGTCGGTTGTTCGTTGGTCGAGTCAGGCCACGATGGAGAGAGAGAAAAAAAAGAGGGAGGGAGGAAGTGAGGAAGAAAGGAAATTCACCCGTTCGGACGTTTGATGGCAAGGAGAAAAAGAAGGAGAAGGGGAAACGAAAGCGGACGCGGAAGGGGAAGGTTTCCGGCTTTATCAGGTACCGGAGGTAATTGTCATGTCTCTGAGGCGCCCCCGGGACGAACGAAGGCATGAGCGGGAGTCACTCGGCCACGCCGTGTCTTCCATTCAGGTAATCAGTCACCAAGGCATTCCACTATTTACCGGCTGGCTGGCGCCTGAAGCCCGACACCCGATCAGGCGGCTGGTGGCTGGCCGCTACATGCCTTACAATAGAGCGACTGATTGATTTATTGCCCTGGTACTCTTATTGTGCCAACACCTTGCATTCGTACCTAGACTAAATCCGCACTGACACGCCCTTTGACTGCACCTGAGACCACCTGAGCGACGGGAGGTCACCGCCTTCTGATCCGTTCCTGCCGCCATGGCAGTTAGACTATGAATATCGCCTCGTGCCTTCTTCCACCTGATGATGACTGACGGCTCGCTCAACCATGACCACGCACTCCATGACAAAAGGTACTAGTACTGCGTACCCACTAGGTACCTACTACTTCCCTTAGTACTGGCCATTTCTGACGTCGACGGGATGGACCTAACATGAAGGGGAAGGAGGGGTCCCTTCCATGGCCCACCTGCCCACTCTCCCGGTCCGTCACCACCCGGCTCCGCATCGGTACGTACCAGCCTCCAAATGAAGGTCATCCCGCCGCGAGCCCCGAGTTCGGAGTGGCCAAAGACCCGTCATGGACGGGAAAGCATTTAATGTTTTTGACATCCTCCAGGTCTAGATCTTGCCTGTCAAGGATCTGTCGTTGCAGCTTTTCATATTTCTTTCTTTCAGCCTTAGCCTTGTGACTGGGTCTTTCGTCCAATCAGGCTTGCCTCTGATTCAGGCTCCGAGGTGTACAAATTCCACTACCCTGTAGAATCTGGCGTGAAACCCAGTCCCAGTCACTCAACATCACCAGCCCTCATAGCTGAAAGCGGGACTGCCTTAGTCCAAGGCAGTAGTAGGATTCAGAGTTGTGTAGTATTACACCCATCTAGTCTCGTCTTGTGCCACCCTGCGGTGATTCGTATTATCTTCTATTATCCGTAAATTCGTATCATCAAATTCATCTGGCGCCAAGCATGACTCCGTACGAACCACACTATTGCGAGGCCGACGGACCAAGAAGTCTTCAGGGTATCGTATTTGCGAGCCTCTCATTGTCCAATGTAACTAAAACCAGGTCTTATCTATAAACGACATAAACTACCCATCCATCTACAACGGTCAGGTTTCAGATATTCCTCCACTCGTAATATGCTCACGCTCCTAGATCGTAGTAGATACAGGTACCAGATCGGAAGTTGTACAGGAACGAGTGTCGCGAGCCGCCCTTTCTCTCGTGCTTGCACCGCCATGTATCCAGCTGGTCGTGTATCTCCCGCACGTACTTCTTTTCGGATGTCGTCACCGCATGCTCGACCTGCCGCCAACTGTCGGGTTCTGACAAGGACGTGTCCCGTATCAATTCCATCACCTGGTCCGTCGTCTCAATGGCGAGGATCGGGCCGTCCAGGAACGACCGTACCAAGCTTCCTGCGCTGCTTTGCGCTTGTTCTACCACGGTCCGCCGGTTGAACTTCTTGCTCCGCGTCTGAGCGATGAGCACTCGCACATCTTGCTCCGGATCCTTCTCGCTCGAGCTGCCAGCTTCGGCCTGCGGAGTGATGCCTCGGAGTTTAGCCATGGTCCTGGAATCACGTTCTCTGATTTCGCCCCGGAGCCATGAGAATAGCTGCGTAGTCGGGATATCCACATCCTGAACGTCCTTCCTCCCCATGGTCTTGACCTTTAGGATTGAGTCCTGCTTGATAATGATGATCCACGAGTAAGCCTCGTCACGGTGCTTCGACAGCAGGTCTTCCGGGGACCTTGCATCCTTGGCCATCTCGGCGCTGATGTCGTGAGACCAAAGTAACTGCAACAACTCCAGTCCAGTGGATCTCAAAAGCGCCGTATCGAAGCTCGCAACCAATACATCGCACTTTGACCATCAAATCAGCTGCTGTTCTCTCAAGTAATCAATGGGTTCGGCAAGGACTTACTCGTCGAGCATTGGAGATTGCATTCGCTTCATCTTCTACCCTCCTGAGGAACGACTTCCCACCAGACTTAGGTACTCTGGCCAGCCGCTCCCACGCAAGACTAAATCCAACTGCATGCCTCTCGCTAAACTGCCCTCCCATCTTGGGACGTTGCTCCTTGATAAGGTGGTCATACCGACCACCAGCAGCGAATACGTCTTTGACCTTCTTGTCGTATAGGCACGAGAAGAGGATACCTCCCGTGTAGAACCCTTCCTTGATGCTGTTTAGGGGATTGACGTAGATCTTGGTGCCGACACCCAGCCGTTTGGTGTACTCTACAACTTCCTTGAGATGAGCTATTGTTGGCGATGCGCGTTGATACACATCACTCCCCTCGAATATCGTCTTTAGCTTCGAGAAGGTCTTGTTGGGAGTGTCTGTTCTATCGTCAGTGCAAATTCAATAGGACAGGCTGGATAGAGGACTCTTCAGGCCAAGTCTAGGTCACAAACCTCGGAAGTCAAATCGCTGAAGCTCATCAACGCTAGTTGCTGAGACTCCAACCGCCGAAGACCGCAACTCGATGCGGATCTTCTGCCAGCTGTGTTTCTGGATATTCAGCCTACTGAGGACGTCTGCAGTGGCGCGCCTGCAGGCTGGTTCAATACCGCAGTGTTCGAAAATGAGCTGAAGTAGATCCGAATGCCCAAGATGGAAGCACATCGCTGATGAGGATAAGGATGGAAACGTGTGGATGATCTCGTCCATCACCTTGAGTACTTCGGCTTCCTTCAGCGCCAGATCCAAGGTATCGCTGGTAACTATGTCAAAGTCAACCTCCCCAAACATTTGTGGCTGACCCGTATCCAGCTTGTCCCGGAAGACGCTGCCAAAAGTGAAGCTCCTCTCCATGACGGGCCCAGTGGCCTGCTTCGACATCATCCTGGCATTTCCCATTGTTAAGTCATACGGGAGCTGAAGAACCGATCCATTCTGATCCAACAGCTGTACCACGTTATCTCCGTAATGGGACGACCGGGGATAAATGGGATTTCTGGGGCACTCAAGAGCCCCGTGGTGACGAAAGATCGAGATGAGCGCCCCCTTGACGATGCCCTGATTCAATAGCTCAGTAGGCATTGGGCTAGCCGAGAACATGTCCCATGCAAAGTTCTTTGTTGGCTCCATTGGCTTTGCAAAGAGGGTAGATAGCATCTTGCGGTAATAAGGCGAGCTAGGGTCCGCTAGACCAGCTAGAGTGCGCCGGATAGTCTCGCTTTCCATCTGAACCGGCAATTTTCCACTCTTGAGAAGTTCAAGGCTTGATGGCCTCTCTTTGGGATTGTGGTTTACAAGAGAGAGGGTGATTTCTGTTTGGACCTTGTCGGCTGGCTTGAAATCAGACGGAAGCACCGGATCTGGCCGTCGGAGTTGCCCAAGAACATCGGCCTTATGCATGCCCATCATTGGGATATAGCACATTTCAAAGAAGATTATGCCGAGAGAGTACATCTGATCATAAAAGTCAGCATGGCAATAGTCGCTGGAACTACAAAACTCACATCGACTTTCGTGCTGTACATGCCGTTGACAGCAGATCTCACTTCGGGAGCAGAATAGTATGCAGTGCCGATACTTCTCGTCATGTCGTCCGTCTCAAGAGTATTGCCGCCCACTCTGTCTACCGAGAACTGGCCACTGGTGGCGAGACCAAAGTCTCCTATCTTGACGTTGTCCGCTCCATCAGAACTGCTGCTGATGAAGATGTTCTCTGGTTTCAAGTCTCGATGGACGATGCTCAGTCCGTGAATGTGGGCCATGCCCTCCAGAATCTGGCGGAACAGTCGCCAAATTTCTGCTGTATTCTTATGCAAGCCTCGTGCAATCAGATCTCGTAGGGTCTGAGAAACTCGTCAGTACTTGGTAAATTGGACTCATCCAACATAAAAGGCAAAGTCAACTTACCCGCTTTTCACAATACTCCATCGAGATATAAAGAATTGTTCGATAGGACCGTTGGTATTTAAGACGGCGCTGAACTGCACCATGTCTTTCCTTTTCAGGAGAAAGGGCGCGGCCAGCAGCCGCATCATCGAGATCAGACGACTCATCATCTTCCGTCTCATCGTCCTCGTCCTCGTCTTCCTCATCAGAGTCGTCATATTCGAATTCCACATGGGCATTTGAGGACATGAAATCCAGGCCTCCAGTGCTGGTAGCAAATTGAATATCGATTCCGGCTGATCCCGTCTCCCGAGTATCTTCGGTAAAGTAATCAGTTGAGGTGTCATCCTCTGTGTCCGCCACGTCTGGGATTTCCTCAACCCATGTGTTGTAGTACCGAACGACGGCTGGATGACTGAGCTGAGACAGCAACCGGACCTCCTTCAGGATTTCTGTGAGGCTGGCTTGCGAGCGTTGCGTAATCTTTTTGATGGCGTAAATTTGACCATCTAGTTTCTTCCTTGCCTTGACCACCTCTCCGAAGCCTCCCTTTCCAAGTCGGCCTTCTTCGACAAAATCTTCAGTGTAACGGGACATGGTGTGGCCTCTAGTAGCCGAATCGCGCCGCAGCCTTTGTGGGAGCACCTGCAAGGAAGCCATGGACGGACTGCTCGACAAGATAGCAGATGCATCATCAAAGAGCACAGGTGCGTCAGTGGCCAGGAACTCGCTGGAACCTAGCTCAAAGGCGCGAGGTCTTTTCTGCTTATCCTCTTTGAAGAATCTACTAACGAGTTCTTGCAATGAGTGCGATAGCGTGAATGACTCCATCAGATTCTTCGGCGAGGAATAGGTGCGCAGAACATCAAGACCAAAAATCATCTGCACAAAGACGACACCGAAGTCCCATATATCCGTCTTGGAGTTGTACTGAGGCTTTGATGCACCAGCAATCTCGGGAGGTAGCCAATATGCAGACTTGGCAGTATTCAAGCCTGGGAGGCCTTGCTTGTGTGCGCTGATGGTGTGAATTTCCCTTTGGTACCAGAAATCAGATATCTTGGGGACAATTTCACCTGTAGCCTCACGGAAGAGCAAGATGTTCCCAGGATGGATATCTTGATGAGCTATGTTCTTGTTGTGGAGGAAGCTGAGAGCATCTAGCAAGTCCCGTGTCCAAGATCGCACTTTGCCAACCTCAATGTGACCCGCAAGCTCCAAGAGCTCCTCCAAAGACCCCTTTTCAGCCAGAGGAGTCATGACACTAACTGTCCATGTATTGAGGGCTGTTGGGTCGCTAACAAGCCCGCTCTGAACTTTGAAGTCTAGAATCTCGACAAGGTGACGATGCTGTACTCGCTTCACTGTCTTGAGATCTTGTAGGCGTGACTCGACACTCTGTAGCTGCTTCTTGAACTCCTTTGAGTCCTTACCATTGGAGCGCAGAACAGCTTCCTTGAGCGCTAGCGTCAAGCTGGCTTGGCCGTTGGTGAGGACCGGCCGAACTGTATACACGGTCGAGAAGGGACCCTCACGCGGATCGCACTTCCCAGCAACAGACTTGAAGGTAATGGTGTCGCCTGATTTATCGGTGGTGTTGCAGAACTGATCGAATTCTATGACTTCGGTATCGTTGCTGGTGCTGGCCGTCGGCTGCTGGGGTTGGCTCCCATTTGGGCGTCGCTTAGACTCCTTGCCCTTTTGGCGTTGTCGTTCGATCTGCTGTTGAAGCATCTCCGCAATGACTCGCTCCTCTTCCTTTGTTTCTTCAATCTTCTTTTGCTCTGCCACCTTCTTCTCCTCTTGTGCCCGCTTCGCTACGGAGGCTTCGTGTCGCTCTCGTTCTTCCTCGAGAGAAGGGAGATGTTTTCCGTTTGCCTTGGCTTGCGCAGCGTCCTCGAGGATGTCCCGAATTCCTTCAACAATTTTGTCGATCATTTCCTGTGCATCTTGGGCGAAGACCTTGGGTTGGGTCTCAATGAACTTTTGTAGCTTGAACTGGGTAACCTCCCTAAGGTCGACGTCCTTCATTACAATAACAGGTGGGGTCTTCGGGTACGTCGCAGTCATGGTAAAGCCTAGGGTAACGGCGAAGTCCTCATCGCTCGAGGCTTTTATTCGGATATCGAAGGATGGTTCTGTTCTCTACGCATCATGAGCTTCCGGATGGGACGAAAGCGACGAGACAGGGCGACAAGGGATGCTCTACCTTCCAGGCGCTGTGAGCCCCTGTATGCATGACGAAGTCCTCGCCATAAATGGCCTCAAGGGCCAAAAGTTCATTCTGCTGAAGCTCGTGGTATTCGATCTTGGTGCTGATCTCCGGGCTCGGGGCGGGTTGGAGGCCCGGGAAGCTTGACTCATCGTTCTTCTGGGGATTTAAGGGCGTCTTCCAAACCCCAGATGCGTTCCACGCCATGGTTGCGGGAGACCGAAGTAAGTGTCACAGCCTAGGCCGTGACGCTCTACAGGGAAGAAGCCATGGTGGCAGTGATATCGAATTATTGGTGAAGGGTTGGTGTTGGCATCCAGGTTGCCAGGCAAGTGGATGAAATATTCGAGATGTGACGTCGCTGGCGATGGCGGGGTAGTTTATAGGCTCTGAGGCTCTGACTGAGCTTGTCTGACCTGAAAGGCTGAAAGGCGGTGTCACCGGCTCACTGGCCTCTGTACGAACAGGCCTACAGTAGCGGCTGCGGCGGGGGACGCAGGGCCTTGCTAGGGGTACCTGGCGGCAGCTCTGGCGGTAGTGGTGTTGAAGTTTGGGCCAATAGGGGCGCTGGACGCGCTGAAGCGCAACGGTTAGTCGCTGGATTTGCTGCACCGATGCCCGACCCGCGCCAGCACACTTAACCCACCTCAGCTACCGGGGTTCCACTATTTGTTGTACTTTGTATCACGACAGGGAAAGTAAACAATGAACCTTCCACCACCCACTTGCCAACTCAGCAACTCCCGATTGCAACCCTCGATGCTGCTCCTCCATCGCCCGTGATTGCGAAGGCGGATGCTTGAATCTCGATTGAAAGGACAGCGAATTCTGTGACAACTGCATTTCGTCCATGATGCTGGGGTGGATGTTGCGACGCGGCGAGGACGCGGCAGACGCGGCCGGTGATGCAGGTGCGAACTAGATGCTTCACTGTTTAAAGCTGTCGCGTGGAGACGAGGCTAACTCCCCAAGCAGATACAACTCAGATCGACCAGCCCGACACTCCTGCACCCGTATTTGCAGCCAGAGCCTTCAAGAGCGCCATCTTCGGGACGCCTGCTCGACCTAGCGACGGGGCAGCAACGAGGTCAACAACAGACCAGGCAAACACGACTATGGAAGACGACTCAAAGACACCTCAGAGGCCCCAGGGAATATTACTGACTCCGGGAACGGGGACGTCGCGGAGGAAGCGCGTATCGTTTGGACAAGATGTGGGAGGAAAGAAGACAAACGGCTCGCTGGTTGCGAAAGCGACGGAAACACATCAGCGCACGCGCCTGAACGAGGCCTTGGAAAAGGCCTCGCAAAACCGGGCGAAGACAGTAACCCAGAACCCCACATCGCGACGAAGTCGGGATGACGAGTCTGACGACGACTGGGAGGAGGCCGACGACGAGGACTTCTGCCAAGACGTCACGGTTGATCTCAACGAACCGCACTCCCAGTCTGGAAAGTACTGGAAGGAGGAATTCGAAAAGTACCACGAGGATGCCAAGGCAGAGATGGAGAAATTGCTGAAGTATAAGCAACTGGCAAAATCCTACGCTAAACAGAAAGACGCTGAGGCCAACGAGCTCGCCGAGATGCTCAAGGAGGAACAGCAAAGGGTCATCATGATGGAGAAGCAGATTGCCGAAGGTGCCTCCAAGATGGTCTCGAAGCGAGGCGACCGGTCTGATGAGACCTCCCCGGAGCTGCTTTCAACCCTTACGAAGCAGACGGCACTAGCTGTTCAGTATCGGACCCGTGTGCAGGAACTGGAAGACCAACTTGAGGATGTCCTGCGAGACAGGGAGGATGAAGATGAAACCAAGGGCCGAAAGCGACGTCTAGCAACGTCGCCCCGAACACAGAAGACTCTTCTCGAGACGCAACGGGAACTACGAAGGGCTCGCAACCAAGTCAAGGAACTGGGCGAGCTTCGGGATCAGGTTTCAAACCTGAAATCCCAGCTCCGAGCAGCCGAGAAACGAGCAGCCAAGGCAGAGACTCGAGGCAAGGCGGAGGCTGATGTTCCTGCTGAAGGCAACAGAGCTCAGGAACTACGTACCCAACTCCGTGAAGCGAAGGATGAATCCAGAAAGAAGGACGAGGAGCTTCGACAGCTCAAGAAGGAGTTTGAGGCGTTCCGACGGGACACCAAGACTCGTGAGGAAGATACTAAGGGAGTGCTGGAACGCGCCCACAACAAGATTGCGGACCTGAAGAAGGAGGTCAGGATTCTCAAGGCCTCGAGCTCGGAACCTGCGCTGCGTCCGAAGAGCTGGCATCCTCAAACTGATGTGGATATACTAGCCAACCCGGGTTTGAACCCGACTACAAATGGTGTCGCGCGCCGAAGCTTCGACCTGGCGGATCTCGAAGAGGATTCCATGGAGCTGGAGGCTCCCGAGGGAAGCGGCCGAACACTACGAGAAAAATTCCACGACGACGCAGTTCCCAAGATGACCCAGTCAGACCTTGGAACGAGGCCGATCTCGATGACTCTGGCTGAACGACCGAACCTCGTCCCGCCTAGATGGCAGCCATTTGTTCCTCGATCGCCTAGGAATAGAGCCTACCTTGGCGACGAAATTACCAAGTGCATTCAGAACGGAGGTGCCACTTCTGCGGCCACCAAGCCTAAGGATATCACAGCGCCCGATCTACCATCCTTGGCCAAGTCTATTGCTCGGTCAGCCCGTAGTCGACCAACAGACAAGGACGAGGCCAAGGTGGATCTTCTGCAGGATCGCTTTGCGCGCCTCGGAGGACCAGACGTGAACGATAGTGCGTTCATGGCAAATACATCCAAGAGTACGATCCCTCCCGAGCGCAGGGCTGCCGCTATGGCACGGATCGAGCAGAGAATGGAGAAGAAGCGGGCGCAGAGACAGAAGGGACACGACAAGGAAAACGTGCGACCACGAGGATTGGAGCAACCGGCTCTAGGATGAAGAAATTGCAACGGACACGGAGTGCGGAGTGAGGAGTTGGATCGGACACGGAGGACGAGGGTAATTTGTATTTTATTTCTGACGGCCTTTGAGGCTGGATTGTCTTGTCTGGCATTGGCATGGTGT
This sequence comes from Neonectria neomacrospora, assembly GCA_013756995.1. NCBI lineage: Eukaryota > Fungi > Ascomycota > Sordariomycetes > Hypocreales > Nectriaceae > Neonectria > Neonectria neomacrospora. The sequence continues at coordinate 21,705 of JABSTB010000378.1, forward strand.
TGGGTCTCCTTTTAGCATAGTCCTATGGATATCGGATTTACACGAGGCTTTATCTCTAGCACGGAGCTTAGGCTTATCTTGGATATGAACCCAACCTTAACATCGCAACACATGGAGCTGAATGGCGTCTCGGCGTCTGGGCATCTTGGCGCAGATGGTGTAAATGGAATCCAAGATGAGATCTTAGAACTGGAGCAGCGGCTGCGCGATGCGAAGGCACGCCTGAGAACAGCGCAGCCAGAGCAGCCACCAAAGCCGTCTCCCGGCCGTGAGTCTCACACCGCGTATCACCACGGCGCAAACAGCTCGTCACTAACACTACCACCAGCTCACCTCGCCGCCTCAACCCACTTCCTGCTGCTGCTCTCCGACTCGGCGCTGCCGCTCGGCTCCTTCGCCTTCAGCAGCGGCCTGGAGTCGTACCTCGCCCACAACCGGCGCGCCGCCACCTTCGCCGCCTTCCTGCCGTCGTCTCTGTCCTCGTTCGCATCCACGACGCTGCCCTTCGTGCTCGCCGCGCACCGTGACCCGGACGCCCTCGCCGCGCTGGACGACCAGCTCGACGCCGCCATCGTCTGCACCGTCGGCCGCCGCGCCAGCGTCGCCCAGGGCCGCGCGTTGCTGGGCATCTGGGAGCGCTCGTTCCGTGCCAGCCAGCCCGCCGTCGACGACCGCGTGCTGCGCGCCTTTGCGGCCCTTCTGCGCGCGGAGACCAAGCAGGACGTTCCGCTGGCGTCGGCACACCTGGCGCCGCTGTTCGGGGCCATCTGCGCCATCCTCGGGCTGGGTCTGCGGCAGACGGCGTACGTCTTCATGCTGAGCCACGTCAAGGCCCTCATCTCGGCGGCCGTCAGGGCGAGCGTCTTTGGGCCGTACCAGGCGCAGAAGGTGCTGGCGGGACAGCACGTGCAGAGCATGATTGACGAGATGATCGACCGCGAATGGGCCACGCCGGTGGAGGAGGCTGGGCAGACGGTGCCGGTCATGGACTTGTGGATTGGGCGGCACGAGACCCTGTACTCGAGGATATTCAACAGCTGAGCGCGCTGTTCCGTGTGGTATCATTAATGTACAATAAATGTCTATGTTTTCCTAAAAGCTAAACGCCTCGCCCCTATTCATCATCGCTGTCGCTGTCGTACGCAACTAGTGGCCCTGCCGAGGCCGCCGCCTTTGGTTTTGACGCGACCGCAATCTTGGCCTTGTTGAGAGCTGCCAGTGTGCTGCCCGAGAAGATACCGCCGGTCTCCTGTTGGGGCTGCTCTGTCTGTGCTGGGGCCTCGTTGAACTCGCCGTTCTCAATCATCGCCCGCTCCTGATACTCGACTTCGAAGCCGTCTCGCCCAAGGGGGTTCACAGCGTTGGAGCCTCTGGCAAAGTGGACCTCATCTGGTGCCTCGTAGCCCTCGAGGCCGTAGCTGCTCTCGATCTTCCTTCGCTTTCGCGACTCTGGGTCTTTGCCTTCAATCTCGGCGACAAAGTCGGCCGGGAGTGCCCTTCGGATAGCCTCGGCGGCCTGCTCCTCGATCCTGCGTACCTCTCGCGCCTGGGCCATGGGGTTGGGGTCGGCGGTCGCCCATCTGACGTTCAGCACCTCGTCGTGGTCGAGAGACTGATGGGCCATCGCTTCCTTGGCGAATTGCGCGTTCGCTTCGTTTGTGTATGTGATGAACCCCACGCCTCGGGTGTTGAGAACACGAGCTGGTATGAGGTTAGCATGGGGTTAGCGATTTGGCCGGGATTTGGGACTTACTGCGCTCGACCTGTCCCCATTCCGCAAAGTGCCGGGCCACCACCTCCTCGATATCATCGGTGACGTGTATCCTTCCCACATAAACAGTTCTGTTCTGGCGCATGAAGCTTCCGACACCGCCCATGTCGTCTCGGTAGTCGGAGAACTTGTCGCGGCCGAAGCAGTCCACGTTGGGGTTGAAGAGGTCAAAGGTCCCCGGCAAGCGGTGGAGGTATTCACAGTCCTGGCCCTTGGAGCAGATGCCGCGTGCGAAGGCGATGCAGAAATAGCTCCCAGTGACCTGGTCGGCTCTGGTATATCCGCTGTCCCTGGCAATGTTGCAGCGCCCCTTGGCCTTCGTTTGCGACAGATACTTGTCTTCTCGGTCGCCTCCGGACCACTTGTTGTACCACAGGTTGTATGTAACGCCGGTTTGGGGGGGAGGCTCGGATGTGATGAAGTCAGGGTCGACCTGGGCTCGCGCGGGTCGCTTCTTCTTGCGGACGATCTTCTTGATGACCTTCTTCCCGGTTGGCGCCGCGACCTCAGTGCTGGTGTTTGTTGTGGTCGCGAGGGCCATCTCCTGGTCCTGCTGGTCCTCCTGGCCGGCGACCGGCGCCGTCTCGACCAGTTCCGCAATGTCGGCCATATTTCGCTCGTGATTTGGGTGGTTGTGGCCGAGGAATTGAAATGTGTAATGTGTTGGTGGCGACGCGACGACGTTTGCTTCGGGAACCTGGCGAAGATGATGCAAGGCTGTAAAACTTTCTGGGGAGCCGAGCAGCTTGGCGAAAAGGGAAGGCGGTGAGATGGCCATCCCGCACTTTGTGGAGCGCGGAGGAGGGATTCTGCCGCGCCCTCGTCAAGACCTCACTCGCCCCACCTTGGGAATCTTGGAACTGAAGACCAAACATCGAGACTCGACCTCGAGACCGCTTTTTGCTCATTCTTACCGTGAGATTTTGTCTGGGGCGCGACCGGCGCTTCCAACCGAAGGCAGCATGGTGAACATTACGGAGAAAATCAAGGAGTGGGTAGCCCCCGGCCTTTGTTGTGGCGGGGCAGTTGCTGATAGCCCCTCAGGATTGAGGATGAGATGAAGAAGACCCAAAGTAAGCAGCTGTGATGTCCATCACGGGCATGAATGAGTCTTGGCGGACATTCTCCGGAGAGGATGGGTTGAGTTGGAGAGCTTACGTCCTGTGTGTGGCGTCAAGTGAATCCGTGGTGGGGGCATTAGAACACCGACCAGAACTCACTCACCTCCGCTCCTGGGACGGGAGACTCATTTGATCCATGTCTAAGAACAAAACTAATATCATCTTAGAAAATAAGGCGACTGGTATGTTTGCAAGCGATCACTTTTGCTAGGCCCTGAGCCATTGTTGACTCGTCTCAGAATATCATCTGGGTCTATTAAAAGGGTGAGTCGTGAATGTTCTGTGAGACATGTTTCTTGAAAGACATATTGAGAGGGCAACCTTCCCGTTGCCTACATTCTTAGATGCTAACAAGCCTAGAAAACTTGCCCGACTAAGGGCACAACTTCTGGAGCCCGGCCCAGGAGCTGGAGCTGGCCCAGGAGCGGGTTTCGACGTCAGTAAAAGTGGTGATGCCCGAATTTCCTTAGTCGGCTTTCCTTCGGTTGGAAAGTCGACTTTCCTATCAAAGGTGACCAAGACAACGTCCGTGGTTGCCGCGTATTCCTTTACTACCCTGACAGCGATCCCCGGTGTGCTCGAGTATGGCGGTGCGGAAATCCAGCTGCTGGATCTCCCCGGTATCATCGAGGGTGCTTCTGAAGGAAAGGGCCGAGGACGGCAGGTCATCTCGGCGGCTAAGACGAGTGACTTGATTCTGATGGTCTTGGATGCCACCAAGAAGGCAGAACAGAGGGCTCTGCTGGAGGCCGAACTGGAGGCCGTCGGCATCCGGCTAAACCGAGAGCCACCGTAAGTTGGACGGTGCGGCATGGCTCTTCACGTTGTGATGCTGACAAGAGTAGAAACATCTACCTGAAGATCAAGAAAGCAGGCGGCATGAAAATCACGTTCCAGGCGCCCCCGAAGAACCTGGACGAGAAGATGCTCTACAACATCCTCCGAGATTACAAGATTCTCAACTGCGAGGTCCTGGTTCGCGACGAGAACGCGACCGTTGACGAGTTCATCGACGTCATCATGAAGGACCACCGCAAATACATCAAATGTCTCTACGTGTACAACAAGATCGACAGCGTCTCGCTCGACTTCCTCGACAAGCTCGCGCGCGAGCCACATACCGTCGTCATGAGCTGTGAGCTCGACCTCGGCATCCAGGATGTCGTGGAGCGGTGCTGGGAGGAGCTGAAGCTGATCCGCATCTACACCAAGCGCAAGGGCGTCGACCCCAACTTTGGCGAGGCGCTGATTGTGCGGAGCAACAGCACTATCGAGGATGTGTGCGACCGCATTCACAGGACCCTCAAGGATACGTTCAAGTACGCGCTGGTCTGGGGAGCGAGTGCGAGGCATGTCCCTCAGAGGTGCGGTCTGGGACATCCGGTGGCGGACGAAGATGTTGTTTACATTGTTAGCGGCTGGCGAGCATAGATGTGCCCTCCGTCTCGGAACACTTCGTATCATCACGACCGCGGAAGAAAAAAAGATATGGTCAAAGCCAGGTATCAAATGGATAAATTCATACATAGTACGACACAACCCCCCGAAGAAGCCAAAATCCGGTCATCGCATCATGTCATTACAAGCCACGGTTGTCATATCCTGCACAACGAACGTGTTGTAAACCCTGAACGCCCAAAGTCCACCGAGCCGCCCCCAAACTTCCAGCGGCAAAAACAAGTGCACCGTAATGATCCGCCAGGCCAAGCTGTGAGTATCCGAAAGAGCGAGAAATATCAAAAGGCATAGTGCTGCGGCGTCTTCAAAGCTGGAAGGTCTTGGCCGGCGCAGCGGGCGTCGTGCCTAGAGGGTTCTCGCCTTGGAGCTTCTTAGCGCTCGCTTGGGCGAAGAGCGACTTGGGCTTGGCTCTGTGCAAGGGAGAGGTCAGTAGATGCCATGGCGGGGAGAAGCAGAAGGGGGATGACGAACTTGCTGGCGTGCTTGTTGCGCAGGGCGTTGATCTTGGCGGTGCAGGGGCTCATGATGTTGTCCGAGGGAGAGATGTACTTGTTGGACCTGGCGTAAAGAGTTAATGGCGGGCGTTCACGGAGGTGTGTGCCTTGGTTCGCATCATGGCGGGCTGGCACGTACGTGTCGTCCTGGGCGATCTTGGACTGGAGGACCTGGCGATGGTACTCCATGCTCTTGACGTCCTTGCCGAAGACCTGTTGGTCAGCCATGGCGGCGTTGGCGTCCTTGTCGGCGAGAACCTTGGTCGACATGGTGGTTTATTGGTTTGGGTTGAGTAGGCTGATCGGGGAAGAGCTGCGTTGGGTGTAGAATAGTGAAGATGCGAGAGGAGTTGAATGGGCCGATTGATGGATTGATGGATGGATGGTTGGATGGATGGATGATCTCGGATGGTCCAAAGAGCGCGGAATGCAGCGTTAATGTAGTAGCAGTGTGAGCAGAGATATTCCCAACGAGCGTGCACAATTCAGGTAATGAGCAAAATGGCACGTCAAGTAAACGGTTCTTCTGTCGGCAGGGCAACGGGAATCAATTAGCCAGGGGGGAATGGGCAAGTGGGTCCCGGACGAGAATTGTTTGGCACGCATGCCCCTCTATCTCATTGTGCGCCCGTGTTAGACCGGCACCGTGCAAACATCCCTGAGGATTCCCGTCTCGACTCCTGCGAATACACAACCGACAACGCATCATCGCCACGGCAATAGCATTGAATGGTCGCGTCCCGGCGATGCACGCGGGCGCGGGAACCGGCATTGTATGGGGTAATTACCAGCGTCGCAGCAATGACTCACGGGAGAGGGACGCTGTGGATCGAGGCCACTGTATCACCATCCTGCACGCCATGTCCAATCGACGACATGGCTCCTATAGATTCCTCTTGTATATCATACACAACAACAACAACAACAACAACAAGCCGACGGTAATCCGGTCTTGAACCAGCAGGCACTCCACCGCTCACTCAGCCAACGGATCGCGGTTCATGGGCCACGGTTCACGGCTCGCGGTTCATTCGCAATTCAAGCGTCGCGATTCATTACCTACCTACCAAACCCGCCCTATAGCTTCGCACCAATCTTCTCATGCTTTATCCTCGACCCCGGCTCCGCGGCCTGAACCCCGTACTCCTTCATCAGCTCCGCCGTCTTCTCGCGCTGCCGCTGGATCGTCGCCGTCGCCTCGCCGCCGCGCTTGTTCTCATTGCGGCCGAGCTGCTGCAGATGCACCTCGTCCGGCCCGTCGGCCAGCCTGAGCGTGCGGATTCCCGCCCACATGTAGGCCAGCGGCGTGTCCTGCGAGACACCCGCGCCGCCAAACGCCTGCACGGCGCGGTCGATGACGTTCAGCGCCGTCTGTGGCACGAGCACCTTGGCCTCGGCGATCTCCTTGAGGGCCTTCTTGGGGCCGAGCTCGTCCATCTTGATGGCCGCGTTGAGAACCACCATACGGGCGGCGTCGATCTCGATGCGTGACTTGGCAATCCACTCGAGGATGACGCCGTGCTCGCGGAGGAGCTTGCCAAAGGGCTTCTTCTTCTCGTCGTTGACCCGGTAGAGCATCCAGTCGAGTGCTCGCTCCGCCTAGATGTGACTGTCAGTGAAACTGGCCTCGGTTTATCCTCGTTGGGGCCTTGAGGGTGCACTTACAGCACCGATGCAGCGCATGGCGTGATGAATACGGCCAGGTCCAAGGCGGCCCTGGATAATCTCGAATCCTCGTCCCTCGCCGAGTACCATGCTGCTGACGGGCACGCGCACATTCTCGAATGTGAGCTGGCCGTGGCCGTGCGGCGCGTCGTCGTAACCGTAGACCTTGAGCATCCTGTTGATGGTGATGCCCTTGGTGCCCGCCGGCACCAGGACGACCGACTGCTGCTTGTAGGGATCCTTGTTGTCAGGGTCCGTCTTGCCCATGACGATGTAGATGGCGCAGTTGACATCGCCGGCGCCGCTGGACCACCACTTCTGGCCGTTGAGGACGTACTCGTTGCCCTCGCGGCGGATGCTCAGCTCGATGTTGGTGGCGTCGGACGAGGCGACCTGCGGCTCCGTCATGAGGAAGGCCGAGCGGATCTTGCCCTCCATCAGCGGCCGGAGCCATTGCTCCTTCTGGGCGGCGTTGCCGTACTTGGCCAGCACCTCCATGTTACCCGTGTCCGGGGCGGCGCAGTTGCAGGCCGTGGACGCGACCGACGAGCGGCCCAGCCACTCGGCCATCAGGCCGTACTCGAGGTTGGTCCAGCCGGGCGACTCGGTGTAGTGGCCCTTGGGGAGGAACATGTTCCACAGGCCGAGGCTGCGCGCCTTGACCTTGAGGGCCTCGATGATGGCCGGGTGGCATTCCCACCGGTTGTCGCCATGGCCGGTGAGGGCCTCAACGACGGGATCAGCGCTGGGGGGCAGGTTAGCAAGTCGGCTCTTAGTACGTAGGAAAGATCAAGACTCACGGGATGCACTCCTCCTCGACAAACTTGGCGACAATGTCAAGCGTCTGCTTGGCCGCCTCGCTGACGCGATTCGCAGCCTGTCCGGAACTCGCGGTTAGCATCCACCACGCATGGTGCTGTAGCTCATGGCGAAAGAGGGTGACCCACGATGGCTGGGATTCTGGCAGACATGGTGTTGTATGCCTGCTGCGAGCTTGATGACGTATCACGGTATCAGGTGGGAGAGGAAGGGTCGAGAGAATGAGTGACAAGAAAGCTCAGTTTGTCTTACAAAGTTGGAACTAATTCGCTTTAAACGAAGCAGCAGCTGTATTAATAGAAGAAAGAAAAAGACACAGCGGCACGAACCTCCTTGTTAATAAAGGGAATGAAACCCGCAGCTCCCCAGCTCTCCAACCCTCGTCGCGTCTTCTCCGCACCCCGTCGAACGTTCGCAGCGCCCGATGCCGAGGTCCAAGTCCCAGGTACCGTTACCTGCTGCCAACGCTACAAACAGCTTCCCCTCCACTAGAACAAGCAGCCAACAGCGGGGAATCCGGGGTACGAGCAGTGCTGCTTGTAGCGCTCGGCGGCCAATGGAATCCCCCAACCGCGCCTGGAGCCTCGGAGCCGGGTGGGGCAGCCGAGGATCCAGGCCGTCGCTCCCATCGACGTTGATACACCCACAGCCGACGACGGCCCAGGACGGCCCCCAGCTTCAGAATGTGAAAGAGCAAGCGAACATACGATTCTTGGTCGACGCTGAGATGAATGCACTCACCTCTCGCTAGGCTGCGTCCGCCGTATGGTGCGAGCTCTAACATGGCCTGATGCGTTCTGGAAAACGACTTCCGTCCCGAAGCGGCTGAGGATATTGCTGGGCGGGCTTGTCTCTGCATCCAGTCTTCGAAATCAACTCTTTTAATCCAAATCTGCAGACAATACTAGCACGCAAAAAGACGGTATCGAAACAGGTTAACACCGTCCATCAACTTCACGGACAAGCCACATGGCATACGGAAAAGCAACAAAAGCGCAACCATGTATAACACCAACGAAAAGCAGTCGTCTCTCTCGGTATGCTACATCCAGGCAATGATAACAATATGTCTGGCGAGGGAAACAAAAAAAGTCATCTCCCCGCAAAGAAAATAGCCCCCTTCCGTACCTTCATCAATCCCAGTCGACATTCGCCACCACTGTACCCCCTTCTAGATAGCCGTCTAGCAGGCGCATCCATCGCGGTCGTGCTCAATGTCAATGTTGATCGGATCGTCAAAGTCGCCGCTGAACTCCTCCGACTCCTCCTGGGCCAGAGCGTTTCGGGCAATAACTGCAACGTGTGAGCCTGTGTTTACTTGTACCCTTGAACAGGGACCTACCCTCGAAAGCCTGGTCGATGTTGATAGCCTCCTTGGCACTCGTCTCGAAGTAAGGGATGTCACCCTTGGACTGGCAGAAAGTCATGGCACGCTTGTTGGAGATCTGTGTCCGCGTCAGTATACGGCTCGGACCAAGCCGATGTCGGGGGAACCCACCACTCGCTTGCTCTCCTCGACATCAATCTTGTTACCCAAAACAACCTGCAGCAACGTTAGCCCGGAGCCTAGACGTTCATTTCAGAGTCAAGCCCACTCACGAAGGGGAAGTTGAGCGGATCCCGGGGCGATGCCTGGATCAGGAACTCGTCTCTCCAGCTGTCTAGCGCCTCGAAGCTCTTGGCGTTGTTGACATCGTATACTAGAACGCAGCAGTCGGCACCACGGTAGAAGGCGACACCCAGGGACTGGAATCGTTCTTGGCCAGCCGTGTCCCAGAGCTGGAGAAACACCAGTTAGTATTTGTGTCTGCGGGAGACCTCTCCTGAAGCGGTAGTTGTTTGTGCCGGATGCCGTACCTGCATGGTAACTTGTCGACCATCGACCAGGACCTCTCGCGTTAAGAAATCGGCGCCGATAGTGGCCTTGTAGCTAGCACTGAACTTCTTGTTGACCTAGAGCCGTCGGGACTTCCATCAGCATCACTGCGTTGTGTAGTAGCGACCTTGGATAAGGGGCGCAGGTGGGTCGTCCGTACATATTGGTTCATCAAGCTGGTCTTGCCAACACCGCTATCCCCAAGGATAATGACCTAATTCCAGCCATCATCAGCATACATGTCCTCCAGCAGCCGCAGATTCATGAATGCCGCACCTTGAGGAGAACCTTCTTCCTCGAAGACATGCTGACTTATCGTCGTGGATGGGAGTGAGTTTCAATGACGTTATCTCGGGCGGCTGCAACGCAATCTCGCAATCGTGGGCTGCTCGTCGAAGCTCAAGCCGTCAGCGACCGGGAAAATTTGGAGCAGTGGCCGAGGCTGCTGCCTGTCGTCACGAAGCGGTCCGCGGCTGGTAGTTGTTCGAAGGAAGGGGGTTGCGCCGTGGGAGAAGGCGTTCGGCAAGCGATGTTGTTTAGAGGCAAGACGCCGTAGAAGACCGGAGGGCAGACGACGCCAATGTCGCAGCCTCGCCCGTCGCTCAAGGTGACCGATACCCACCCCGCTAAGCTGCACTAGGGCTAGGCTGATGCATAAATTCACAGTACGTCCACAGTGCACCGGCCAGTGAACGCATTGGAGTGAGCGGATGCTAGACAGTGGGGGCAATGGACGCAGCGACTTGTGCACGCCACGTGACATCATATGCGCCGGTATCATGCGACCTCACCCCTGTCCATCCAAGCTTCGGTTGACCGATTGAAGATAGGGTCGTTTCCTCTAGGACTCCCTTTGAGCATTCGCCGCCTAATGGACTCAACGCAGAGTCACAGGCCGCTTCACGATGGCGGATGACGGTCTTCTCGACAAGGTTCATGCCCTGAGCGATCTGGAGCTGGCGGTGCTGCTGTGTCTCATCAGCCGTGAGCACTGCCTGGTCAGCACACCATCCGATGCCATCGAGGACCTGCTCCAGGAGCTGCAACTGGTATGTTCCGATGCCACCGTCGTGTCCAGCCAGCTGACAGCCCAATCTCCAGGTAGCGACCAAGACGTTCGGCCTCAGCTGGGTCGTCGTCGACTGCAACTCCACCACCACGCTCGAAGACTTCGCCGCCGCCCTGCTCATCCCGCACCAGCTCCCGCCCTCCGACTCGCCGCATCGCGCCATCCGCGGCGACTCCTACTTCGTCTCGCGGCCGCCGTCGAACCGCTCGGCGCCGCTCTCACCGCGCGTCTCCTCCTCGCAGATCGCCAATCTCGTGCTGGCTAAGAATCTCGACCGCGCACCCCAGGCCGTGCAGATCCAGGCCCTCGAGCTGCTCCGCACCCGCCGCATCTTCACCCGCACGTCGGTGCAGACCGCGCCCAAGCAGTTCGTCTTCATCCCTGTGTTGGAGGCCGAGAGCGGGGGTGAGGCACGTGTGACGGCACACCTCAACGATTTCTTGTACATTGCCTACTGGCATAACCCGGACGATGGATTTGTCAATCTCGAGGAACACGATGTCGGCGATGGGGCCGATACGGCCTCAACCGGCAGTGTCGTGAAGCGAGGCGCCGGTGAAGATGCCTCCACAGCACCCCCCTTGATCTTAGAAACAGTGCGTTTGCCAATTCATGAACTCCTGTCTCGTTACCTAGCAGCTAACAGCCGTCTCAGGAGATCAGCCACCTGGGCACGCTGAGCCAGCAAGCCCAAGTAGACATTGAAATTGTCCGCTACCAAATGAACATCGTCTCCTTCCTCCGCATGCACCGGGCCGTCGCCGGAGGCATCACTCCTGCAGCGACTAAACACTTTGCCCAGCTCATGCGCTGTCTCGCACCGTTGCATCGGCTTGACTATGTCACGCCAGCTCTCATCGGCCTGGCCGCCAGGAAGGTCTACTTACACCGCATCCAGCTCACTCCGCCTGAAAAGGAAAGGAGCATGCAGTGGGGCAGCCGGGTCGAGGCAATACAAGCATTGCTCGAGGATATTGGCCCTGAGGATATCATTGAAGATGTCTTAGGCATGGTGACCGCGCCGCTCTAGGCCGTGCCACCCGTATATTAGATAGTCTATAGTAATTCTACACCTTACGAACAAAGTCGGGACCCTAAGTGCTGGGTCAGGTATGCACCGATAAACCGCAACCCATTCCAAGTTATTCCTCATGCCAGACAACCCATGCGTGGTTATCTCTTTTCGCCGTGTTCCCAACGTACAAGTCGTTCATCTCAGACAAGGAAAAGTCACCCTAGTAAAAACAAAGCGTTACGCAATTTCCTCCTCAACGCCATCGTACCCGAGATCTCTAGGACACCTCGCGGATCTTACATTGCCAGCCGGAGCCGCCCTCAAGCAGAGGCAAGCTACAGTCCTGGTTAGCAACATGAATCAGAAGAATAGTACGCAGAAGCTTACCTAGCACCCAAGCACCAGCCGAGCTCATTGCCCTTGATCTTCTTGGCAATCTTGACTTCGCGCTCGATGGGCATGTCATAGCCAGTGTGTAGGAGAGCAAGCATGAAGTTGAGATCCAGGCAGTGCTCTGGTCGGTCCTCGAGCTCTTCCAGCGCGCCGGGAACAGTAGTGAAGATGTCCCAGGCAGACTTGCCCATGCACACGGTCTGGGCGAGGTCGTGCATCTCACGGAGGGTAAAAGAGTCGGGCATACCGAGGGGCTTGGTACGGTCGAAGAAGTAGGAAAAGATGTAAACATCCTCCTGGGTAAAGGTCTTGGCCAGGGACGGCTGGTGGATGCCGTTAAAGGAGCAGGGTGCGAGGTCACAAGTAGCCTCCTTGTTTAGGATCTTCTCGGCCAGGTTGCGGCACTGAGCGGGAGCAGGCTGGGAAGGACCGGTGAAGTTGAAGGCGACCTTGTCATCACTGCTGCCAACTCTGACCTCAACCTCCTTGGTCATTCCGGGAGCGACGCAAGGGTGAACAACGGGCTGCGTCATCCAGGCCTTATCGTCACCATTTGTTGTGGTAATGTCCTTGATCAAGGCCACGTGGATCGCATCGCGGGCAGCCATCAAACCGTAACCAAGGTGAGAGTGCTGGTACAGCTCAAACTTGCGGCCACCGAAGTCCAGCTCGTACTTGTGATCACCCTCGGAGAGCTTCTCGGGCATGCCGCCATCCGCAGCGGCCTTGAAGTTGGGCTCGAAAACAATCTGAGTAGAGCCACCGCCCAGGTCGAAGACGGCAGCCGAGTCGCTAGAATCCGGACCGCCAATCTTGCCGAGGAGGTAGTTGGTAGTGATCCAGGCGTAAACACCCTCCATAGAGCCGTCCATGATGGCAACGCCCTCCTTCTCGTTATCGACGACGGGGAAGGGGTAGTCCTGCTCCAGGTGTCGTCGAACCTCGGCGAGAATGGCGTCGGATAGTTCGGTTCCAATCATTCGGAGACCGGCGGTGGCCTTGACAGCGACGGGGGAGCAGCCCTTGAGCTTTTCCGGAACATTCTCCATGGCGACCTGCATGAGGGGATCCAGGCTCTTGGCGGCGCCAACGGGGTCATCCTTGAAGGCGCTGAGGCCGCCAACTGACTTCTCCGTCATCTTGAACTCTTCCTTCTCGAGCTCAGGGGTGGGACCGCAGTTGTTGAACTTGTAGACGTGGATGCGGGAGCCAGTGCTGCCAGCGTCGATCATCAGGACGTACTGGACAATGGGCTTGTCCTTGGAGAACGATCTGGTGCAACGGTCGGTGCCATAGGTGTCATCGGAAGGGGTCTGGCCTTCGGCGACCTTCTCGCCATTGCCGTGAGAGACTATCACCATGTCAGCGCCTCGCGGGCCCAGGAGCCTGCTTCAAGATTACCATACCTTCTTTGTAGATCTCGACTCCCTTGGGGGACATGAAGTAGAAGACGGTGACGAGGAGCAGGACGATGGTGGCAGTCTTAATCCACCGCGTCCGCTGCGCCTGGGTCATCCAGGAGTCCTTCATTTTTGTGAAAAGCCCTTGCTTTCTGGGGGCGAATCTATAGCGGTCGGGTTTCTCGTGGGGATCGTGGGCGATTGACTTGGTTGGAAGCGAGACGGATGTTCTTCTCATGAGCGCGGGATCCGTCCGGGATGAGGGGAGACGGGCGCGGCGACGAAAGAAAAGGGCGTTAAGGAAAGAGGGCGTCGCGCATGAGAGACAAATTGTATTAAACGAGTGGGAAAAGACGGAGCTGACAAAGACGTGCAGGGCGAGATGGTGTGTGCTGTTTGTGGCAAGGGGAAATGAAAGGAGGCGATGCGAGTCTGACAAGAAAAGGAGACAAGTTGCAGGTTGGCAGGATGGTGGATGGGAAACTTGCAGCAATCTGGACGATTCTGGCCAATCTGGATGCGGAGAGGCGGGTGAACTGGTGTCCTTGGTGCAATGTAGTGGATCTGCCAAGATGGTTTGGGGGGGTTATTAGGGGGATACGGAGAGATAGGGGCACTGAACAGGAGGCGATGGCTGCTGACTTTAGGCGCCTCCAGCAATAGTGGTAGCCGAAGAGCCCCTAATTTTAGCGGCCCCACCCCCTAAAGGAACCTCAGTAACCTGTCCGCATGCAGGGATCGGGCTAATCTGTCCAATCATGCACGTGTGCTCTTTGTCTCATCCACGAACAGATCGATCAATGGATGCAACCCGACTCGATGCGAGGCACCGTGCTTTTTGTTGGAAATGGGTGAAGACGAAGCGATTCAGTGTGATAGTTTACCTTAGTCCCTAGGTAAGAAAGAGTCTTGGTCTGTTAACAACTGAATACCTGCTATTGATCCATTTCTCGCCTTCTAAGCTACGGTCTGATGATTACCTAGAGGCTATGTCCCTTACTGAGACAGGTCGCTCGTGCTCACTCACCCCTCCAGAATCTTCTCTCGAGACGTACGCCAGCCAGTGTTGCCTTGAGACTCAACCTCACCTTTTAGCAACTCAACTCCCCAATTTCCAACTCGCAATATCCCCCATTGGCATACTTCTGCTCATTTTCCGTATCATATGGAAGGACGTCGAACGTCTTCAGAATTAAGCCTCGCTTCCTTTGCTCTTCGACGTCATCACTCATCCTTTCGCTTAGTGCCTATTCCAGGTGTGACCAGTGAACATCGATATGGACGTCCACCTGCTTGTGTACGACCTCTCACGAGGCCTGGCTCGCCAGATGTCCGCCGGCATCCTGGGGTTCCAGCTTGATGCCATCTACCATACGTCCATCGAGGTCAACGGTCGTGAATACGTGTACGACGGCGGCATCATTGCCATCGCTCCTGGTACATCCCACCTCGGCCAGCCCTTGGAGAAGCTACATCTCGGCACAACAAACTTGCCGATTGACATCATCGAAGAGTTTCTCGACTCTCTGCGGCCTATTTTCACCCTCGAGGTATGCCATCTCTCTGCTCGTTCATCAACTGCATGCCCTGACATAGCTATCTAGGCATATGACCTCTTCCACCACAACTGCAACAACTTTAGCGACTCCTTCTCAAACTTCCTCGTGGGAAAGGGAATTCCAGAGCACATCGCCAAAATGCCCCAAGCTGTTCTCGACTCGCCAATGGGCCGTATGCTGCTGCCTCAGCTCACTCAAGGAATTAATGCCGGGAGACAACAGAACGGCTCAATCCTCGGTCTCCAAGAGAGCGCCCAGACTCCGGCCCAGAGCTGGGCCGCCCCTGCACCAAAGCAAGCTGTCAAGAACGTCACTGATCCCTCCGAGTTTCGTGGACTGCTTGAACATGCCAGGTCCTCTTGCGCAGTCGTCTTCTTCACCTCTGCGACTTGCCCGCCCTGCAAGATACTGTATCCCATCTACGACGAACTAGCGCAGGAGCTTGGGGATAAAGCCACCCTCATCAAAGTCGACATATCCCAATCGGGGGGCCACCAGATTGCAAGCCAGTTCTCGATTCGAGCTACCCCGACCATCGTTACCTTCTTGAAAGGAGAGCAGGAGAATATATGGTCTGGCGCCGACCCGGCCAAGCTCCGCGGGAATGTTCAACTCCTGGTTCAAATGGCCTTCCCTCTTCACCTACACGAGAAATTGCATCTTCCAAGCTTCTCAAACCCGAACGCAAAGCCAGTCCTTTACGCCAAAATTCCACCCTTGGACAAGTTGATGGTCAAGATGGGCCATGATGTTGCCAACGAGCCGGAAGTCCAGACTCTCAAGCACTACCTCGAAGTCCGTGCCAAGGACGGCTTGCAGGATGCCATCGTACCTGAGATGAACCGCCTGTCTAGCTTCATCAAGGATTCAGTCGCCTCGCTCCCTATTGAGCTTATGTTCACGATTGTGGATTTGTTTCGATGCGCCCTTTCAGATCCTAGGATCAGCGGCTTTTTTGCAGAGGAGGCTAGTCATCAAACCGTGCAAAGCGTGTTGGATCTTGTGAACAAGCAGACGGACTGCCCGTATGCTCTCCGTCTAGTCACATTGCAGATGGCTTGCAACTTCTTCTCAACCCCCCTCTTCCCAGACGAAATCCTTCGCAAAGATGATCTGCGAGCGCCGATTATCCAACTCATTTCCTCTAGCTTCCTCGACGACAGCCATAATAATGTGAGGGTTGCAGCCTCTTCGCTTCTGTTCAATTTATCCTTGGCCAACCGAAGAGCTCGACAAGACTCGAAGCCAACTTTGGAAGAAGGTGACGAGGTTGAGCTGGCAGCATCTGTAGTCGAAGCCATTGACCAAGAGGAGAAGTCCACCGAGGCCTTACATGGCATGCTTCTTGCCTTGGGAAATCTTGTCTTCCGTACGTCGCTCGATGGAGACCTTGCAGATCTTCTCCGGGCATTGGACGCCCAGGGAACAATTTTGGCCAAGAAGGCGCCTTTCCCGCAAGAGAAGTTGATCGCCGAGGTGGGAGGTGAGCTGCTTGGCAAGGGCCTCAGAAAGGCATGATGTGACGGGATCGGTTATAAAGCGTATTATTTCAGCCTTAGATTAATAAAGAGACCGCATATTACACACAAAAGATCACGCTCATGATCTCAGCCCAGGTAGCGGATACCCTCCGAGTTTGCGAAAGAAATCTCCAGCTTTGAGGAAGACAGTAGACATCGCCTCGCCAGTCCAAGAGATGGACGTATCCGCGAGTGGACCTTCAAGCTCTCTACACATCCCACCAATGACCTGTTCTTCTGTCAATCAATTCTTCTCTGATAGATTGGCTGACTTACCAAAAAACACTTCCCCAGCAAGTTTTTGTCAAGGGACATGTGCAGAATTCCCGCTGCCACGTCCGCAGGACTGTTTGTCGGAAGTCCCTCTGCCTTCCACGCCGACAAGTAAGCATCGGTGATGAACGTAGGAGTAACGAACGGAGCAACGCTGTTGACACGGACGCCTAATCGCTGGGCAGGGCGGTATGAGGACCGTAGGAGACCAAGCACTCCGTGCTTCGACGAGACGTAAGTCACTACTTCGGTGCCGCCAAAGTATCCAGAAGTCGATGAAACCAAGACGACAGAGCCGCGCCATCCATCCGCGTCGGGCGGGTTGTCCTTCATGTGGAAGACTGCGTGCTTCAGAGCTACTTCGGCATTAGTACAAACAGAAATGGCGTCTTTGGAGACAGACGAAGCGACGCACTGTTCATCGTCCCCTTTAGATTAACATCAATGACTCGGCCTGAACCATCATCATCCAGATCCCCCTTGGCGTTTACTTGGAAGTCGAAGAACCCCCGGCTTTCCATGATTCCCGCGTTTGCGACCACAATGTCCACACACCCGAACCTCTCAATGGCAGCCGCGAATAGGGCCCGCACCTCGTCCCACGCGACGATATCAACGGGTACGAACAAGGCGTGGGACGCATCTCCTCGGTCATCAATAGCGTCTTCTGCAGCCTTGCGGGCCGATGGGAGGTCAGCGATAACAACGTTGGCGCCATTGGCGTGGTATTGTCGGATGGCTTCGAGGCCGATGCCATGGGCGCCGCCGGTGACGATGACGGTTTTGCCTGCGACGCTACTGAACAGGGACGTATCTGGTGAGATGGACATGATTTTCTGAGTGTGTTTCGGCTCGATGCTGGAGATGTTGGAACTTGGAAGATGCCTTCGGATTTCTTCAAGGCACCGTGAGGGTGAGGGGTCGATAGTTGTCGGAGGTGGTTCGCATTTGGGGAACAATAACCATGACAACCATGCTGCTCAATTGGCTTTTTACAGCGTGTGTCCCATTTAAACCTATACCGGAAGAGACTCTGTTGCACTTTTACCCAATCCCGTTCGCTACTTCAATTCATTGCTCAAGTCTTTCAAGATTTGAAGGTGAAGTTCAGGACGTGAGGACGTACATAATCGCAAGAGCAGTCGGATTGGAGTATTTCTTTCCCTATTCACCAATCATAAAGTGGTGTCACCTTGCGAATTAAAATGATCATCCCCTTCCCTTACGTGCCTGGCCAAGGAGGTTTCTTCACAAAACAGGCAAGGTCCCGAGTTACTCTTAGAATCTCGATGCTCGCTTGGTATGTTTTCACGATTCACTTGCATGAAGGCTACAAAGGCCAACACCAGCATTCTCTTGGCCACACAGAAGAAGCTCTGAGAATCGTATTCCCGCAGTTCTGCGGACTTGTGTTTACCGCAGCATGGCGACCTCGGCTCCTCCAAATGACCTTGACTTACTCGACGATGAACAGAGAGAGGGTTTCTGTCAGGCGCTGACGAACGTCCTAGCTACTGATGTTGCCGAATTTACGTATGCCCAGATACTTGACGGACTTCCAACAGAAAAATCCCTCAAGGACTCCTACTAGACTTTAGAAGAACACCCCGTCTTTCAGCTAGAGCACAAGGAGCTTTGCAGCGGCTTTCTTGACAAAGCGCGGGCCTTCAGGGCGAATTTTGACCCTTCAGACTTGGACATCGAGCAAGAAGTGAGTGGCAGTGTGTACAACCGCTCAATGCGGCTCTAACTTTGACAAGGTACTTCTATCTTATCAAGGGACCATTCCGGGCACGAAACAGTTCTACCTACGATTGATTGAGCTTGTTGTGATCGCCTGCCATCAAATCGCCGCCTACCTCTTTGAGCTAGATGATGGCGCTCACAAGCACCAGCTTCATCAAGAGTGGCGAGAAAAGCAACTTCAGGATTTAGTCGATGGAGCTGTTCGTAAACCGCGCTATCTGATCCCCCCTGCAGCCTTTTTCCATTCTGAGTATTGCTATCCGGAGCAGTACCCCCGAGGTGTTGCGGATGTTGTGGGATATTGGGCTGAAGGGAGAATATTTGGGGGAGTCGTCGTTTTTGATCGCGGCGAAACAGAGGAAGAGGCGAGTCACTCTGCATTCAATCTTATCACTTTCACGATAATTGACTAACAATCTTGTAATGTAGTGTAAAGCTATGTGGATACACGGGGCACTTTTCAGAGGACCGCAGACTCTCTATCCCCCAACCGATGATCAGTTCGATGCCTTGGTTACGTTCCTCTTGGCCAACTCGGAAGACGTTACATGCCCGCTTCCTATCCATGGGGAACGACTGAATCGACCACGTTGGGATCCATGGGATGCTCTCGTTAACTTCCACATTTTTCGTGACAAGTATGAGCGGAAGATCTCCCCCACACGCCCTTCGCAGCATTGTGTGCAGAGGTGTCAAACCATAGGATAACCT
>JABSTB010000379.1:0-34734 GCA_013756995.1 Neonectria neomacrospora
CCTCTGGGGGGGGGGGGGGTCCTTCGCGATACTGCTCCCCCCCTGTCCCCTGCTGGCGGGACGTCTGTCGAGAATGTGCCGCTGCGGGCGGGCGTTTGTTTGACTCGCCCGGTTTGACTGGAGTCCTGGGCCGGCCTTGGAAGTCTGGGGCCCTGGGAACGGAACAGGGACGTCTGGGAAACGTACCAGGGGCGGGTCGCGGGAAACAAATCGTGAGTGCCACACAGCCGACTGCCAAATGCCAACTGCCAACTGCCAAAAGCCCAAAACATGTTCTGGGAAATCTCCGAGCTGCATTCGCTAAGCGAGGGCCGTGGCTCTCGTGGCCCATCATCCATGGCCTCCCCCCCCCCGATCTGTCCTGGCCTTGATCTGTGTTGCGACACCCCAGAATGTTTCCGCTGCAACCTCGACGGAGTCCGGCCTGGCTAGACGGGTGCCTCGTGCTTCGTGCTTCGTGCCTCGTGCTTCGTCATGGCTTTGTAACCCTAATGAGAAGACGAGAATTCCACGGGGGGGTATAACGGTCGGGGCCCTGGTGGGGTTGCATTGGCTTGCTTTCCTGGACACTTGGACTGAGCGGCCTCGACGACCTGGCGAGACTGGGCCTAGTTGGTGATGCAATGCGACGTTGGTCTGGGAACATGGACGCCACTCCCTTTTGCCCACGGCTAAGCTCACGGCGAAGGGCCATTACACGCCCGAAACAAACATGGCACTTGGTTGGTACACAGCCGGTAAGGGGGGTTAGCGCCGTGTTAGTAGCCGTTTTATGGACCTATATCTGAAGTCTTAATAGCGCTGGTGATCCTGGCACATATCGACAAAGGAAACAAAACACGCCACTCACGGCAAATGGCCCTCGGGGGTACGATATAGGTTAAATTCTGGGGAGTGGAGGAAAACCCCTGATTCGGGGCAGAGCCCTGTGGTCGTTGCCTGTCGTGGGAGTTCCGGAGTCCGAAGCCGGTCTCGGTTCACCAAGCTAGATTACCTCCGGGGAAGGGATAATCCATGTATGACGATGCCGAGCAGAACTTTGTGATCTCAATCAAGAAACGCTTCGCCTGCGGTCCGATTCAGGACGGTGCACCGCATTTGTCGAAATGACTTGCGAGCTGATCGACCTGCAGGGTCCTGCCTGCTTCCACCAGGGAGACCAGCGTGCGATGGCCTGTGACATCCAGGCCTGGATCGAGGAAGGCTGCAGTCTCGACGAGCCAGCCGTTGAAATCCCTGATCTCGGTTGATCGCCCGGCGCGGACGTCTTGCAGCATTGAGCTGGTGTTGTCCCGGACCTTGTGGCCCACCCGGTAGACCATCTCCTTCAGGCGCGGTTCCGAGAACCGCTCAACTAGGCTTTGCGGGGATACGTCGAGAGGCGCTTCGGCGTCTCGAGCCGCGGGCGGCTTATCTCCGATGATATCTGCGCTACTTTCGTGGCTGACGAGAAGTTGGAGGACTTGGCTTGCTTCCGTCAAGAGTTGAGTAATCACGTCTGCGAGGGCCCCCTCTGATTCTATGAACAGGCCACCGTTTTTGCACCCCAGAATGGCGGTCAACGGGTTGAGAATAGAGTTGAGGACCAATTTCTCCAACTGAAGGACCCAGAACTCAGCGCGTGAAACCGCCTTTCCGTCAAGGTGAGGTGCTTGGACAATTTGCCGTATCAAGTAGTTGGCGACCTCACTCGAGGACGGGTTTGGGAGCACTGTCCCGATGGCAACATCCATCAGTGACGCATGCTGGCTTTTGAAAGGTCCCTGGGATGTGACGCCATGTGTCGTGACGCAGGCGAGGAAGTTGGGAGCATCATCAGCTGCGTAACGATGGGCGGTATACGCAGGTCCATGAGGTGGCCAGAGTTTGGACATGCCGTTTTGAGCGAACAAGATGGTACTCCCTCCGTCGAGATATCCCCGAAGACGATCAACCTGTGGCAGAGCTGCGGTGGCCTTGGTAGTTATGATCAGGTTTCTTAACTTCATGCCATCTGACACCTCACGCACAGGGCCATGATCTGGTCGCGAGTCGGTCCACCACTCGATGTCAAAGTTCTTGTTCTTCTCAAGGACTCCAGAACGCAGGATTTCAATGCCCTGGCTAGCATGCCATTGCGTTAGAAGCTCCTTCCGATGAACCACGAGAGTGATTGGCGGAGTTTCGGGAGCTTGAGCTAGGCAGCTTGCAAAGAGCCGGCCAAGGTTTCCCACTCCAAGCACGAAGATGCGACGGTCCAGGTCATCAGAAACGCCGGGTGTGCGTTCGCTCTGGAGACCAATATTGGAAAGGCTCCAGGCAAACAGCTTCGGGGGAGGATTACTGTCTTCGAAAACGGATTCGAGCCACAGGGGGCGTTGTGCGTACATTCTTTTCGATGTAAGTGGGATCAGGGCTCTGGACAGGTGGATGGTGGGACGGAGAATCCAGGGACCGTTCGAGATTGGTCTCATAACTGGCGTGGCCGATTATTAATGCTTGGATTCCTTAAAAACGCAAGCCTCTTGTGCTTACGCTGGTCAGAAAGCAGCTCTGAGGAGGTTGTCTTGCACGGAGGTATCCCCGTATGGTATGATACGATGAAATTGAGGGAAATGGTTCAGGAGTCGGCTTCCGCGGGAAGATGATGAGGATCCAATGATAGACCTATGATGGCTGAAAAGGGGTTGGCTGAAGCCGCGCGATATACAGAGAACGGAGTGAATGAATCGATCAGGGCATAACATAGGTTGTTCCAATGCCGTGTCGTCGAAACTGAGGTTGAAGCGAGGTTGATCCAGGATATATTGAGGTGTGTGGCTGTGGAATTCGAGACTGACCACTTAGTGGACTGTGGGGCTTCGACTCAGGACCCTGTGGCGGTGCCACTCCCTCGGATGCCTAGAAATTCCCTGCGCACACCAATCAGAGCACGTGCCTCTTGACCCTTTGAACTTAGGCTCCTCAGACTTCCCGTGCGTCATCTCTCAACGGCAGAACTTCCAACTCAACTTTTCGCATCCACGAAAGGGACTTTCTGGTGAAGCGACTCCGCCTTATGATGCTCTTTGTGCACACGTCACACATCCCGAGCCGTTGACTCGTGTCTCGAGAGAGGAGGGAAAAAGCGCTTCGCCAAAGTCCGCCGTTCACGCTCTATCCTTACTGTCAAGTTCACGCTCACGCTCACAGAGCCAAGGCGATTTCTGCTGTTCTTGGTTATTCTTATCAAACCTCCGGGAGAACATGATCAAGAGATAAATCCGTGATTCACCTCATCTCGCATTTATTTCGCTTTCGAACCTACCCGGTTCTCTCACTGTCGCCACGACTTGTGACGGACCACTCGTTCTTGACATTTCATCTGCTACATCGACCAACAAATCACTCCAAAATTTTCACCATGAACACAGAAGAGCCGTCACCGGAGCAACAGGCGGAAAGCCGTGCCGCATTGCTAGGCAGGATGGTAGCCGCTACGCAGGAAGGATCATCTCAGAATGACGACCAGATTGTTCCTGATACGGAGGGCTTGACTGAGGAGGATGCACTGAAGAAATTGACTGGAACGGTCAGGGACCAAAATGACCTGGAAAGAGACATTACTATCCAGGCCAACGCCGCGCTGGTAGAGGCGGAAGATAAGAAGGATCAAAACCGGATCGACAAATTGCAGGCTTCAAAGCATCGACTTCAACTTCAGCTGGACAAGGAGGAGAAGCGGCTCGAAAAAGTCTCCGGGAACCCATACCAGGCTCGAAATGTCCAGAAAGAAATCGCCAAGTTGGAAGTTGAAATTGCACAAATCAGCAATGACATCTCGGACTTCCAAGCGCGCATCAATAGACGCCATCAGGAGAACCTTCTTGAGGATACTACGCACATCAAGTCCAAAAGACTGCCTGGTGAGGGCCATCGTGAATACCTCATTCGAACCGGAAAAATCACACCATTTGCCAAGGTTGGGGGACCTCGACCTGCAGGCATAGAAGGACAACTTGCGGATGCAATCCTGGATGCTGAGGAGGAAGCTGCCGTGGATCAACTAGAAGGCGATGATGAAGGGCCTACCTCTCACCAACTGCTGCGGCGGCCCGGTTTCGCCGATGAGGTAGATAAGTCAGAGACAGAGCCGGAGACAACGAGTGTTCCCGTCGAGAGTGAATTTTCCCTCCGACCAAGGAAAAAGAGACGTGTTCAAGCAGAGCGTAGCCCATCTGCGGACTTTGAGCCCGGGGGCACGTCTGGTTCCGAGTCAGACCATGCTGTCTGGCAGCAAGGAACGGAAGACGATTTGATTCGGGACCAACGTCGCAAGACAAAGGCTAAAGTAAAGGCTGAAGAGCAAGAGGCAATTGACCTTAGCAAAATCGATGATGGGAATGAAGCCTGTTACAAAAGGAGGCTGGACGATTGGGTTACCCGAAGAAGTCGTGCGAGACGGGCTCGTCGACAAGCCACCGATTCGTCTGCCGAGGCCGAAGCAAGCGACGAAGAAGAGGACGAATGGTTTAAACCAGCGCCGGATTTTCCAGACCATGAGTTTGGCGATGGCCTCAGGTTACCGGGGGATATACATCCATCCCTTTTTGGGTACCAGAAAACCGGCGTCCAGTGGCTTGCCGAATTGCACAAGCAAAGTGTGGGAGGCATTGTTGGTGACGAGATGGGCCTGGGAAAAACCGTGCAACTGATTGCATTCATTGCCGCACTCCATTACAGCAAGAAACTACAGCGTCCGGTTGTAGTCGTTGCTCCTGCGACCCTTCTTCGGCAGTGGGTGAGCGAGTTCCATCGTTGGTGGCCTCCGCTGCGCGTTGCGATTTTGCATGCCTCGGGTAGCGGAATGATGAATCCCAAATTCGAGGACGACTATGACTTGGATCATTATCGTCCGATTGCAAGCAAGTCACAGAAAGCCGCGAGGAGGATTGTCAATAGCGCTGTCAAGAACGGACACGTCCTGGTTACAACATACACTGGCCTTCAAACATACGCCGAGGAGCTGCTGCCCGTTCAGTGGGACTATGCTGTGCTGGATGAGGGCCACAAGATCCGGAATCCCAACGCCGAGATCACTGTCACTTGCAAAGAACTAAACACCCCAAACCGTGTCATTCTCTCGGGAACTCCTGTCCAGAATAATCTCACCGAGCTCTGGTCCCTTTTCGACTTCATTTACCCTATGCGCTTGGGAACGCTGGTCAACTTTAGGACGCAGTTTGAGATTCCTATTCGACAAGGAGGCTACGCCAATGCATCTAATCTGCAAGTTATGACTGCTGAGAAGTGCGCAGAAGCATTGAAAGAAACCATCAGCGAGTACCTGTTACAGCGCTTGAAGGTCGATGTTGCTGCCGATCTTCCCGAGAAGACCGAACAAGTTCTCTTCTGTAAGCTGACGGACGGACAACGTGCAGCTTACGAGACGTTCGTTAAGTCGGACGAAGTCTCAGCCATCCTCTCACGAAGACGGCAATCACTCTACGGTATTGACATCCTACGCAAGATCTGTAACCACCCTGATCTGCTGGATAAAAGTCTTGGGCAGAAGGCCGGATACGACTTTGGCAGCCCTAAGCTTTCGGCCAAATTGCAACTTACCAAAGACCTTTTGCAAAAGGTTATGATCCCTAATGGTCACAAGGCCCTTCTGTTCTCCCAAGGAAAGCAGATGCTCAACATCATCCAGAAGTGTATCAGGGAATGTGGCATCTCTCATCTTCGGATGGATGGCGAAACGCCTGTGGACCAAAGGCAATCGATGATTGATAGGTTTAATGGGGACCCTGACATTCATGTCTTTCTCATGACTACTCGGACAGGTGGTCTAGGAACCAACCTAACGGGAGCGGACCGGATCATCATCTTTGACCCTGATTGGAACCCGTCGACCGACCTCCAGGCAAGAGAAAGGGCATGGAGACTGGGCCAAAAGAAACCGGTCAAAATCTATCGGCTCATGACAGAGGGCACCATTGAGGAGAAGATCTATCACCGTCAGATCTTCAAGCAATTCATGACCAACAAAGTCTTGAAAGATCCTAAGCAGCGGAGTTCTTACGACCTTTCAGACCTCTATGATCTCTTTAGTTTCAACCCAACTGGAGAGGCAGGGGCGCAAAGAAGTGAAGTCTTCAAAGGTGCA
This sequence comes from Neonectria neomacrospora, assembly GCA_013756995.1. Taxonomy (NCBI): domain Eukaryota; kingdom Fungi; phylum Ascomycota; class Sordariomycetes; order Hypocreales; family Nectriaceae; genus Neonectria; species Neonectria neomacrospora. Next base: position 6,128 of record JABSTB010000379.1, read on the forward strand.
GAGGTGAACCTAGGTAACACTGCCGTGGACGGGGATGATGCACAAAATATCGATCCAATTGCCAGCGCAAGACGCAACCCAACAGACAGCGAAGGGAAGGAGGTTCAGCAAATGGACTTAATTGCCGCGATGGAAGAATACAAGGAGGACAAGTCCGTCCACGATGAGAGGCGCATGCTGGAGGGTATCTTTGCTCGGTCTGTCAACAGCGCCTACGACCACGAACAAATTGTCAATGGCCCACAGAAAGCCAAGGCGGACATCAGTGTTCTTCGACATGAAGCCAACCAAGTCGCCCGTCAAGCAGCAGCACATCTCCGCCAGGCAGGCGTAGAGGCACGCCGGGTTCCTATCGGCACTGTGACTTGGACCGGCGAGGTGGGACAAGGAGGACGTCCGGGAGCAAACCGTCGTCGTGGAGGACCGAGTTCGGCGGGAATCATGAGCAATCTTGCTGACCGTCAGGGTCTTGATGACGGCAGCGCAAGCAGCTCTCGATCCGGCACGCCAGGCACGGACCGGAATTTGAAGACCAAGGATTTCGTGGCCATGATCAAGGCCTTTGTCAATCGACACGGAGGACGCGTCCCCAGCAAGATGCTCGTAGACCACTTCAACCCGTACTGCCCAGGAAAGAAGCAGAGCGACGAGTTCAAGGCAGCTCTTGATAAAGTTGCGGTGTTGTCTAAGACAGGAGGAACCGGCAGAGGGATCTGGACGCTGAAACCCGGCGTTAAATAGACTTCAGGGGGGGTTTGACATGTTAACGGAGTATGGAGTTCGGATACCCTTGACATAGCGGACATAGAACAGTAGCAAGACGGGGTCAAAGGCAAGTTGGTCTTCATAACTCATTGTTCGAGAACTACATCTAAGTGTTGTCACAAGTAGTCTCTCCCATAGGAGTACTGGTCTGACAAGGAGTATGATTCATGGGCCTTCTTCGGGCGAATTCATAACTGTCTACAGCAAAGTAGACTGGAGACCAGGCGCAAAAGCCGTTCTCCTCGTGATTCTCAACGCCACATAGAAACCAGATAGCGAAACTCCTGTCCATACCAGGCCACCCAATAAGCGAGTAGCTTAGAGACGACGACCACGGCGACCACCCTTTCTGCGGGTAGAGTCGGAGGGAGTAGGGGTAACGTCCTCAATTCGGCCGATCTTCATGCCAGCACGGGCAAGAGCACGGAGAGCGGACTGGGCACCAGGGCCGGGAGTCTTGGTACCGTTACCTAGATGTGGGTTAGCCTCCGGTTCAAGATTCGAAGCTGTCCAAGGGTCGGAACATACCACCAGTGGCACGGATCTTGATGTGAAGAGCGTTGATGCCAAGCTCCTTGCATCGGGTAGCGACGTCCTGGGCAGCCAACATGGCAGCGTAGGGGGAGGACTCGTCGCGATCGGCCTTGACCTTCATTCCACCGGTAACACGGCAGATGGTCTCACGGCCACTGGAATCACCCAAGTTAGCCCATGAACCACCGATTCTTTTTCGAGCCTAACCAGCTCTTCCTTATTTATGGGTTGACGAACCTGAGATCGGTGACGTGGACGAAGGTGTCGTTGAAGGAGGCGAAGATACGGGCAACGCCAAAGACGAGCTCGCCTGCGCAAACACACAAATGTCAGTCGTTTTTCCCCGAGAAAAATCACAGGATTCGGGGACGGAGCGTACCATCGCGGACGGAGGGGCCCAGGGAGATGTTCTCCTGGGGAGCGCGGACGACCTTCTTGGGGGGCATTTTGAAGTTGGGTGACGTCTGGTTACTGAGTCAATTGGGCGGTTGAGAATGAGGTTCTCAAAATGGATTTCCGCGATGCCGCCGGTTTGGTGGCGGAGAGGTGGGCTGTAAGCGGTGGGGTGCGGCAGAAACTTTTCACGCAAATTTGGTGGGCGACCCACAAAGCCCTGCCCTAGCCAATTTATTTTTTCGCTAGGCGGGTCCCCCCATCCAATTCCCCCCAAGCTGCAGAAAAAGAGAAGACCTCCTTCCTCTCTTCTTACCAGCTTCACCGACCGACTAACCGACCTCACAACAGCCGTCGCCGACAAAATGGGTGCCACGTACGTGCTTCCTCCTTGAAGTGTCCGACATGGGCGGATGCCCGGTTTCGAGTTTCTTTTGCAGATGGTCGTGGTCCTCTCGCTGGATAAGTCGCGATCTCGCCCGTCGAGATCGTTGACCTGCCAGCTCGATCTTTCTTGGGCTTCTCCCTCAATTGCCTAGGCTTGGAACACAGCCTGCGTGTTGAGAGACGTTGTCTGGGGTGTTGGAGATGAAGACTTCGTTCTTCTCTCTCAAATTCATTGTCGCGCAGGCGCTCGCAATTGGCTGAAAATGCCTTGCGCAGACCGCCTCCGACTGAGTTTTCCTGAACATTCAGTTGTTCCGGGTGTTGTTGGATGAGGATCCCTGGAGATGCCATCGACAGTCTTCTGTCGGCGTCTCCTACCTCACCGATTAAATCTATCTCTCGAGTTAGCCAAGCAGAGAATGTCGCATTGCAACAGTTCTCTCACCGGCGCTCTGTTCCATACCACTTGTGGTATTTGGACTGCGAACTAATCTGATTGTAGTGTCCCTACCAACGACCAGATCCTGGTCCCTGAGACCCTTCTCAAGAAGAGAAAGTCTCAGGAGAAGGCCCGTGCTGAGCGCGCCGATGCCATCACCAAGAGGAAGGCCGTAAGTACTACCCATCCTCCCTCCACGGCACAATGATGCATAACACACACATATCGACTAGACTTTTGTCTATGCTGTTGATAATTAACCTTCTTTCGGGTCTGACACTTGCCCCATCAAACCACTTCATGTCAACACACATTTTCAAGACTGTCACTAACAGTCTTCAGGCCAACAAGGAGAAGCGTGGCGTCATCTTCCAGCGTGCTGAGAAGTACATCAAGGAGTACCGCGATGCCGAGCGTGAGAAGATCCGTCTTGCCCGCGTTGCCAAGAAGGAGGACTCCGCCTACATCCCCGCCGAGTCCAAGCTGATCTTCGTCGTCCGTATCAAGGGGTATGTGGACTTCCTTTTGACAAATGTCACTGAGCTTTAACTAACCTTTCCCCAGTATCAACAAGATGCCCCCTAAGCCCCGCAAGATCCTCCAGCTTCTCCGTCTTCTCCAGATCAACAACGGTGTCTTCATCAAGGTCACCAAGGCCACCACTGAGATGCTCAAGGTCGTCGAGCCCTGGATCGCTTATGGTTACCCCAACCTGAAGTCCATCAAGGAGCTTGTCTACAAGCGCGGATACGGAAAGGTCAACAAGCAGCGCACTGCCCTCACCGACAACGTCATCATTGAGGACAACCTCGGCAAGTACGGCATTGTCTGCATGGAGGATCTCATCCACGAGATCGCCACTGTTGGCCCCAACTTCAAGCAGGCTTCCAACTTCCTCTGGCCCTTCAAGCTCAGCAACCCCACTGGTGGCTTCCGCCCCCGCAAGTTCAGGCACTTCATCGAGGGTGGTGATCTTGGCAACCGTGAGGAGGCCATCAACGCTCTCATCCGCCAGATGAACTAAAAAATGGGTTTCCGAAAATGAGATAAATGGGTTAGTCATTAGGACCTAAAATACTGCATGGTTGCTCGGCGTTCGATGTCATGACAGGGACTTGTGGGAATTGATACCATGATAATGACACTCGAGTTTCCAAATCTGCCGTGAAGCGTCCGTTGTCTGTGATGCTGCCTTGATGTTTGATGAATATCAAGCTCATGTTCAAATATTTTTGGAGGAGGGGTATTAATAATCGTATTTACATGTGGGCCCTAGTTGCAAGGTCATGCAAGGCCGCCGCCGAATACACCGTCATCGGAACCCACTGAGGCCATGATATTTACATTTTAATGTCAAAGCTGGTGCCGCATCCACAACTGCTGGTAGCTAAGGGGTTGTCCACGATCTTGAACTGGGACCCAATCAACTCCATTGTGAAGTCCACCTTGCTTCCCTTGAGGAGGTCCAGGGACGGCTCGTCGAGGATAATCTTGGCCCCCTCCTCAGATGCGGAGGCCGGGTCGGTGTCTCCGGAGAGGTACTGGAAGATGGTGTCGTCTTCGTTAACGGTGGAGGACCATTCGGGAGAGTCTTTCGGCGGTAGAGTAATAAGACTCATGAGGTACTGGAAGCCGTGGCAGCCGCCGCTTTCGACCTGAATGCGCAGGGCAAGGTTGGGGTTGGAGTCCTTGTCCATGATCTGGGAGAGTCGCTTCAAATTGTCAATTCTATTCGCGGAGCACATATCTGGAAGGCCGTACCTTGGCTGCGCGGGGGGTGATCTCCAGCATCATCTCGTTTCCATCTTCGTCTTTTTGGGTGTTCAAGATGCTCCGCGTCTGCTGCCGGGCTGAGGATGACGAGAAATGTCTCGAGGGAACCCGCACGGTGAAATCCCTTGATCGTCCCAGGTTAATGTTTCGGGCATGGACGTGGGCTCTCGAGGATGCAGCGGAGACCTGGGCGCTTCGACTCATCGAGGGTGTGCATCGTGGGAGGAGGAACTCGAGTGGCGACGAGGATGGCGCAGTGATTGAGGAGTAGCTTCGGTGTGCGAGCTGGAGAAAGGATCTTGCCGCAGAGGGCGCATTCGAGCAACGTATCGTAGCCATGGCTGTGATGTGATAATGGATACTGAGCAGCCGAAGGTTAGGAGAAAGCTGAAGGTATGGAGCTGGTGGTGGTCGTGGATGTTGTTGCGGCTGCGGTAAAGGACGTCTTGCTGAGAAATGCAAGAAGCCGAGTCACTGACTGGCTTGCTGGATCTCGAAATTCTTCTGCAGGCGATTTTGGGAATCGGACCGGGGCCCGAGCAAAGGCGAACCGGAGTCCGAGGTACCACCCGCCGACCAGTCGCTCACGAGTGACAAGGCGCAGGAGCCGTGGCATTCTGCTCGCGGAGCCCTGGACCGGAGCATGGGGATGAGACCAAGTGTGGGCAAAAACCAGCTGCTTAGGTAATACAACCCCTTGCCCGTTCCGACCCGCTTATCGCTATCAGTTGTGGCCTGTAACTCGTGGGCCATCCTATCGCTAAGCCCCAAGGTGCACGCCCCACCTCCCACCAAAAATCCTCAATTTTGCCTTGATCGAAACAACCCCGCGCACGCACCCGCGAGATTGACCCTCACAGGACAAGACCCAGCGTCCAGATACTCGCCCATCATGTCTCGATTCTTCCGCGGCGGCGACGACAGCTCCAGCGAGAGCTCCAGCGACGAGGAGGAGCTCTACTCCGAGGAGGAGGAGGCGAAGGAGGAGCAGGAGAACTCCCAGGATTCCGACGATGACTCCCAGGACGACGACAGCGACAGCGACTCCAGCGAATCTGGCAAGGCAGCCGGTGCAAGCATGTTCTTGAAAGGCGCAGAGTCAGACGAAGAGAGCGACGAAGAGGTCCGAGGCAAGGTCAAGAGTGCCAAGGACAAGCGGATCGACGAGCTGGAGGCCACCATCAAGCAGATTGAGAATGGCCAAAAGAACGGCGACTGGACTCTCATCTCAGCCGGTACGAACCCCTCCAACGCTACGAGACGCAACTCTTGAACCAGAATCAAAACCTCGAAATGACATACTAACGCAAAAATGTAGAGTATGACAAACTCAACCGCCAGGTCGCCAAGCTGCCCGGCGGCAAGTCCCCTAAGCCCTACATCCGAATTCTCGCCGAGCTCGAGGACTTCATGAACGAAGCCCTCGCCAAGCAGAAGGTCACCCCCAAGAAGATGAACGCCACCCAGGCCCGAGCCTTGAACGCCGTCAAGCAAAAGATCAAGAAGACAAACAAGGAGTTCCAGACCCAGATCGATTCTTACCGGGCCGACAAGGATGCGTTCATGGAGTCCTCTGATGATGAGCCCGTCCAGGTTGCTCCGAAGCCCAAGAAGGCTACCCGGTTCGACATCGACGCCGCCCCCGCCGAGGACGACGACGATGAGGGCTTTGCCACTGTTGGAAAGGGTGGCAAGACTCTCCAGTACACCCCCGAGAGCATCTTCAAGCACCTCCGCGGCATCTTGGAATCCCGCGGTAAGAAGAACACCGACCGCAACGAGCAGATCAAGGTCATGGAGAAGCTGTATGAGATCTCCACCACCCCGTACCAGAAGATCCGTGTCCTCCTCACTATCGTCTCTGCCCGATTCGACCTCGGCGCTGGCACCGGTAACGTCATGCCTCTTGAGCACTGGAAGTCCGCCGAGCGAGAGCTCTCTGCCCTCCTCGAGGTCCTCCAGGAGAACCGAGACTACATCGTTGTCGAGAACGCCGAGGAGTGGGATGATGATGAGAAGCCTCCTAGCCTGCAGGATGGTGAGAAGTATATCAAGGTCGCCGGTAGCATCGTCTCGTACGTCGAGCGACTGGACGACGAGCTTGTCCGCTCTCTGCAGAGCATCGACCCTCACACCTCAGAGTACATCGAGCGGCTGCAGGATGAGGGTGCCCTCTACAACATCATTTTCCGTGGCCTCCTCTACTACGAGCACCTCCGAAAAGACGAGGCCCTCGAGACTTCTCAGGATAGCGTGAACCGAATCGTTATGCGACGTCTGGAGCACGTCTACTTCAAGGTAAATTTTACACATCCACGTCTTCTTCAGCTTCCACTTTGCTAACTTTGTCATTTAGCCCGCTCAGGTCGTCAAGACTTTCGAGGAGAACTGCTGGAACGGCGTCGGCGAGTCCGTTGAGTCGGTCATCACCCCTCGCAGCCAGGCTCAGGATGCCGGCAACCTGGTTAACGTTCTGTGCAACTACCTCTTCAGTAACAGCGAAGGCATTATCCGTGCCCGAGCTATGCTGTGCCAGGTCTACTTCCTTGCTCTCCACGGAGAGTACTACAAGGCCCGTGACATGATGTTGATGTCCCATCTTCAGGAGAACATCCCCAACTTCGATGTTCAGAGCCAGATCCTGTACAACCGAACGTTAGTTCAGGTTGGTCTCTGTGCTTTCCGCATGGGCCTGGTGTATGATGCCCAGAACACTCTTCAGGAGATCTGCGGTAGCGGTCGCCAGAAGGAGCTCCTCGCCCAGGGTGTCATGATGCAGCGATACAACCAGGTTTCTCCCGAGCAGGAGCGCCTGGAGAAGCAGCGACAACTCCCCTTCCACATGCACATTAACCTCGAGTTGCTCGAGTGTGTGTACCTCACCTGCAGCATGCTCCTGGAGATTCCCCTACTGGCCCAAACCGGTTCCTCGCCTGATGTCAAGAAGCGTGTCATCAGCAAGACCTACCGCCGTATGCTAGAGTACCACGAGAGGCAAATCTTCACTGGTCCTCCCGAGAACACTCGAGACCATGTGATGCAGGCTTCTAAGGCCCTGGCGGCTGGCGAGTGGAAGAAGTCGACCACCTTCATCCACAGCATCAAGATCTGGGACCTCATGCCCAACGCCGAGGAGATCAAGACGATGCTCTCCAAGCAGATCCAGGAGGAGGGTCTCCGAACATACCTCTTCACCTACGCCCCGTTCTACGACACCCTCGCCGTCGAGACCCTCAGCGGCATGTTCGAGCTTGATGCCACCAAGGTGTCAGCCGTTATCAGCAAGATGATCAGCCACGAGGAGCTGGCTGCTTCCTTGGACCAGGTCACGTCGACAGTTATCTTCCGCAAGGGAGTGGAGCTCAGCCGTCTCCAGTCACTTGCCTTGGCGCTGTCCGACAAGGCCAGCGCGCTCATTGAGACCAACGAGCGAACTCTAGAGCAGAAGACCCAAGGCACCTCAAACGCCTTTGAGCGACAAGGCGGCCGAGGTCGGGGCGGTGGCCGGGGAGGCCGTGGCCGTGGCGGAGGTGGCCCGCGAGGAGGCGGTAACCCGCAGCGACAGGCCGGCGGCACGCAGTTCACGGGCGGAGCGCTGGGTGCGGCCGTCCGGGGTTAGGGGAAGGGAATGAACCGAGATGAAGGCGTCTAAAGTTGCTTGCATTTTGCATGGGATGGTTGCTTTTAATGAAAAGGGCGAGGATGCGGAGGCAGCTCGCTACGTGTCACTAGGTTGAAACGGAATAAGGATACATAGAACTCGTCAGTCTTCCACATGCGTGCGATGCTTGCGGTGGTATGTGGTAAAAAGGAACGTCTCATTGCATATGTGTTTGCCGGAGGCAGCCAAGTTGCTAAGGCGATGGCTCCTCCGCGCCTGTTGGAATTAGATGAAAGGTACTTGGAAGATCGAGATACGCAGTCATGAGGGGCTGAGGGACGAGTAAACTGATTTGAAGATTTAAGCTGGTTCCGTGTCACACTCGTAAACTGGTTCATGTGGATATGAATGAAGTGATTATTGGTGTTGTGTACACTGGCATTGTCAGCGAGTCATTGCTTGTCATCGAATTTGTCGAAAACCACCTGCCCTCATGAGTCGCACCGTCAGCCTCTCCTAACATATACGAATAGCTATTAGAAAATACGGGGTCCCGTCAAGTTATTGTCTTCTGCTCGGAGATGAAATCGGAGATCTTGGCTGTTGTCGTTTTCGGAGGCTCATGAGCAACGCAGCAGCCAATGAGAACCCACAAACCGGCCATTAGCAGCGGTCTTGTTTGGAAGGAAATGCACACGGATCATTAAGTAGTAAAATGAGCGGGAAAATCATGAGTGATATCTCACACGTGCAGGAATGTACGTGCCTTCAAGTATACTTTTTGCGCTTGATATGGGACTGAGACAGCCGAAGAAAAGTCTGAGGATGATAGGTCATGCAACTTGGTCCGTAGTCCCACTGCCTTCATCCTCTTCGTCTTCTTTATTATCTTCATCACCATCTTCCTCCATTCGACTTTCCCGTTCTTCCTGCACGTCCCGCGTTCCTTTTTCGACTTCTGCACTCTTCTTTTCAACCATGTCGTCTCTAGCCCAACCCGCTGAATTGCCACAACTCCAAAGCCGAAGCCGAAGCCGAAGCCGAAGCCGAAGCCGAAGCGCCGAGTCGTCAGCATCCGAAACCACGCGATCAGATGACGGAACACATAGTCACAAAGGCCGGCCACGATATTTCCCGGATGCAGACTTAACCTGGGAGGACAGGTATAGCAGGGTTGTTGACGTACTCCCACATGAGCCACTTGACCTCTATAACCCAGGAGGCTTTCACCCTGTGGTCTTAGGTGATACACTTTGTGATGGGAGATATATAATTCGTCATAAGCTCGGGCACGGCGGGTTTTCAATTGTTTGGCTAGCACGGGATATTCACAAAGAGTATGTTTTCCTGCTTTGTTCTTTACTCCTTTATATAAGACTTTGGCTAATACTCCTTCTCTTAGGCGCTGGGTTTCCATCAAAATCAAGCGGGCTAGCTACTCAACAGATCAACTAGACGATGACCCAGAAATCAAAGCTCTTATGCGCTTACACCAACACTACTCCGATACTCGCCCAGCAATGTCATGGTGTTTTTCCGGTCTCTTGAATTTCTTCCATCACACTGGGCCAAATGGCACGCATAATTGCATAGTCACAGAGTTACTAGGACCTACACTTGCCACAGTCCTCACCTGCGTCAACGCCTACTACAATCAGGAGATATTACGGCCCGACACAATTCTCAGGGTATCTAAGCAAGTTCTAGAAGCTGTTGCTTTTATCCATCAGGCTGGAATTGTCCATGGAGGTAGTGATATATCTTCCCTTTCCTCTCCTTGTTTTTGTGTCCTTATTCTAAGTCGATTGCTAATAAAGTTGCTGATAAATCTAGACATTTCCCCTTCTAATCTGGCGTTTACTTCTGGCACTTTAACCGGAAATGATGAGGACCTCTGGGAAGTTATGGGTGGCGAGCCTAAGATAGCAGAATACGATGGCGAGGAGCCACGATCCCCTCATCTTCCCAGGCAATTAGTGGATACAGCAAAGTGGCCATTATGGTATGACGCTCCGTATGATGATATCTGCCTGATAGATTTCGGAGCGTCATTTCCAGTTGATGAAACGCGCCATGAGCTCGCCCAGCCCTGGCATTTAAGATCACCAGAAACATTCTTCATCAAGTCTTTTGACTACCGGCACGATCTATGGAGATTAGGCTGTGTGGTAAGTGCCTTATCCCCTATTATCTGAGCTTTTGTATACTTGTGTTCTAACTCTTCGGGGGTCCCTATTTAGATTGGCTATCTGATTTACCAGAGACTTCCTCTCCAATTCGCTCACACTGACCAGGGGCATATTCTGGCCATGATCGATGCACGGGGGCCACTGCCTTCGAACTGGATTGTGAAACTTGAAGAGCTTCTAAAGGCACAGCTGGATGAGCAAGTATTCGGTAAGTGCATTAGTTAGTATCCTTTGCTACAGAATTAGGCTAATCTTTCTATCAGTCCCAGCCTTCCGGTCAGCCACAGAACCAGAAGCTGAAGCTCTCAAGGATAATTTCGAGTCTCGTCGGGAGGTTATCATTGCAAATGCCGAGAAAGATGATAGTTACGAGAAAAACGAGTACACGGAGGACGATTACCAAGCATTTAGGTGCCTTTTGCCTCTGATGAGGGGGCTGATGGAGCATGAGCCGGACAAGCGACTCTCAGCCGGGGAGGCGGTAAAGTCAATTTCATGGATTGATCATTGGAGAGAAGTACTTCCGTCTGAGGTAGAGAAGTCGGAAGAGGAATAGCGATGGGCATAGCCTTTTGGGTTGTGATTCCCTTGCTTATTTTTGCGGTATGAAATGCTCTAAAAGATCAGGCACCATGCAAGTGATTTACATATGTACTAAAATGGGTCAGGATGGCCATATGGATTTGATGCTGCAAATGTCGTCTCTGACCCATCTTCTTCCCCGGGTGAAGCCCGGACTTTTCGGACCTTTGTGGTTCACCGAAGACGCATGACAACCGGAACTCGGCGGGATTCTCGGCGACACGCCGGTGATGACTAAGTTGGCGCGCGGCCGGGCGGGCGTGGAATCAGTTGAGTGCGATTGCCGACGAGCGACCCGCGCGGCTTGTTAAAGGGCAACGCCTGTATGGCTGGTCTGGGTTTAGCCGCTTGCTATCTCACGGCATATTTCCCCCCTACTCGAGACCGAGGCGAGAAACATTGTGCGATTGCTGTTGATGTGCTTCTGTAATAAAACCGTCTTTTCGAGTTGCGAGTGTTGAGTGCCATGAGACTGATGCACCGCCAAAACTACAGCGCCGCCATCTACAAGAGCATCGTTTTCACTGCACAAGGGACGCTGCCCCGCCTTACACGGAGGTCTGTCTCTGCCGCTGTGGTTGTGGGACCTGTGGCGACGAGGTTTGCAGGGTTTTCGACGACTGCGAGAAGGCCGAATCAGTATCTGAATCAACAACGGGAGATCATGTCGACGACGGACGAGACCGTCAGCCAGCCGGGCGTGGCCGCCAAGGTCGAGCAGGAAGAGCTGCCGCCGCTGTCGGATCACGACTTTAAGGAGTATAACCGTCTGGCCGTGAGGATGAACTACTTTGTAAGGCTCCCGGGTGCATGTTGGTTCATATTTAGCGAACCAGACTTCACAATAGCTCGCAACCTTGATACTCGACGAGAACAACGATTAACACAACCACCCCCTCCTTAGCACGACCACTTCCGGCGCTCATGGAACCTCCTCTGGAACGCGTGCACGACAGGCCGGCGGCCGCAGGGCATGTCGCTAAAGCAGTTCCTGTCCGAGGGCCTGCAGTTCGCGGAGCACCTGACGGCGCATCACGGCATCGAGGAGACGTACGTGTTCCCGCACCTGGCCAAGAAGATGCCTGAGTTCAAGAACGGGCGCGGCGGCGGCGCGGCGGAGCTGCTGCGCCAGCACCGCGAGATCCACGCCGGGCTCGACGGCTTCGAGGACTACCTGCGCCGGTGCCGCACCGGCGAGACCGACTTCTCCCTCGACGGCCTTAAGGAGTGCATGGAGAGCTGGGGCGAGGTGCTGTGGACGCATCTGGACCAGGAGGTCAAGACGCTGGGCGCTGAGAATATGCGCCGCTACTGGACTAAGGAGGAGATGAGGCGGATTCCCATGTGATGGCGTTTCAGGGCCGCCAGAGATGACCAACGGAATCAATCGGTCGAGAATCGGAAGAGGCGAGACTACATGAGTAAAGGCGCGTGTGCGTTGAATCCCCCCAGTTGCTTGCTTCTCGTCTAGCTATATTCGGTGTACGTACAAAGACCACACACCCACTTCTACCTATAAATATGTATAAATATGCCTTAATGATGCACGGCATGGTCTCATTGGTGCGGAATGAAACCCTTCTCATAGCCCTAGAACGTGGGGTCTACCATGCTCTCTCCATCATTTGGCGTCTCGCCCCGGTATAGTGTCCAGTCTCGCTCTTGTTCCTGACATGCCATCTTTAGCTCAGTCGCTGTGCCATGTCTATCCTCCTCCTTCAATGTACAATGTTGGCATCTGACACTGCTGGCTCTTCTCTAATCCAAGATAATTTTCGTGCTCTGGGGGTTAATGTGCTCCGAGTAGCCACTGGCCATTGCTTCCCCGCGTGCGTAATGTTCCGCTCTAGGCGGTAGATTTCCACAGGTCTTTCATGAGCGCAGCGGATGGGTATGACGCTAGAGCCGCGACGGCAATCTCGGGGAGAAAGCCGTTGCCATAGCCCCAGTGGATGGTCAAAGGCGCCCATGCGAGAGTATGTGTAAACTTAGTGAACCAGTTCGACTTGTACTCGTTCTCGACGGTCACGTCTTCGGACGCGGTTCTGCGCTTGCGCTCGACGAGCAAGCGAAGTAGCTCCATGAAGACGTACGCTCCCCAAGAACGGACGCTGACCGTGGCAACGCGTTTGACAGCTTTAGGCGACAACTTGATGACGTTCTTTCCGCTGAACCAAGCTGAGGCCTCGCCGATGTGGTACGTGGTGAGGGAGATGACCTGGAGGACCTCGATAGTGGTGTTGAACTTGCTCGGCTTGGGAGCCTTCTCGTCGGCCTCGGCCGTGTCGGCGGGCTTGCGCAGACGTATGATGAGGTCCTTTGCGGCGAGCCACATAGCCATGATGCCCCACAGGCGGTTCATGGTGCGCCACTCGCCCAGCATGCCGACGAAGGCCTCGAGGCGCTTGGCCAGGCCGAGGGCGAGAGTGGCCAGGGGAGGAGCAGGCGCGGTGCTCAGGGCGAGCGAGGACGAGGGCGGCAGCTGGAAGGCGAGCTCGACGAGGCGGCGGGCGTTTTGTCGGAGGGCAGTGCGACCGAGAATGCTGAGGATGGCGGCGGTAAGGCGGGCGCTGTAGGCGGAGAAGAGGAGGACGGTGTCGGTGCCGCCGCGGGTACGGAGACAGCGGTGGAGGTGGTGGACGAAGGCATCGACGCTGGACGGCGCGGCGGCGATGGCGGCGGTGATCTGGTAGGGAGCGGGCTTCGAGGCGGCGGCGGCGACGGTGCCGGAGGTCTTCGCCGGAGAACTGTCGTCGACGACAGGCTCGGACATGGGCACCTGGGCCTCGAAGGCCGGAGCTTCGGTGGCGGTTTCGGTCATTGCGGCGGGCGGATCAAGGAAGACGGGATATCATTGATAAGCAAGAAAAGCAGAAGAAGGAAAAGGTGGAAGGGGGAAGGGAAAGAAAAGAGAAAACAAGAGAAAAAGATTGAGGTGTTTGGGTGGTGGGAATGGCCTCATACAATCAAAGGCGGTATTCTAAGCTAAGTAAGTAAATGATCGCAGTGGTGGCCGAGGACGGCGCGGCAGGCGCAGACACGGGCAGGACCTTCCCATCGCACCCCGGTACGTATCCGTACGTCAGCGTGCCTCGGCAGGGCGCTGATTGTGATTCGCCCAGGCCGCTCCTGCCCCGTCGCACGGCACTCTAAACGGGTGTTCTTTCCCCACGGGAGAGAGCTCCTGTAACTGCCTTGTGGCCACCCGTTGCCTCGGTATTCTGAGGAACGAATAGGGACACGTACTAGACTTGCATGGGATGGAAATCAGGAACAAGTGTGCTGTGTCTTTTTGGCTTCTGCACATTTCCCCCCCTTTTGTGTATAACAATTACTTTTCCTCCCCCTGGTAGTATCCCAGCTCACATCCAAGTGCGGTGAAGATTTATCCGCCGACTTTCGGGGCATGTATGTTCCACCGAGAGGGGCAGAGGATGCGCAAGTTGGTAATTAGCCCGAGGCATTTTTTATCAATCTGCTCCCTCTTTTCCTGTGTCACGACATAACTAGTGTGGATTCGTACGTAGTGCAGCGAAGATGCTCAGTTTATCGCCAGATTTGCGAGACGACCCTGGATAATTACCCCAGTGGCTGGTTGGTGAGGTGGTGCCGCATGGCCTGTGATATTGCCTGTTGACCATGTGCACTGCGCGCCCAACACAATCTCCCCCACACTTTTCCCCTCAGGAAAGTCAAAGCTCCCAAGCTTGAGCCCGGCAAAAAGCGGAGTTGCATACCCTCGGTCCATAACTTATCGCTCGGTATCGTCAACTATGCTTAGAGGTTGGATGAAGCTTAGTAGTACTCTGTTGATGCTGATTGCTGCCTGTTTGCCTTGGAGAGGATCCATCCGTCCTACCCCCATCCAGTAACGTGACTTCGTGTGTGGCCCGCGTTATGCCACGGTCCCTGCATCTTCCTTCAGGCATCCAACGCGTGACTTGACTTCAAGCATCACGTCCCACCACAGAAATGTATGCTACGAGCATCATCTTGGGTGATGGGCCGCTATTTGACTCCAAATTGGCCGCCAAGAGCTAGCCACAGCGCCATCATGTGGGCCGTCCCCTCTGGCCCGTTCAGCTGAGTCGCTCCAAGGCTGAACTGGGCCTATCGAGAATAGCGGTGGACACTGGCTGCCTGTTGGCTGGCTTTGGGCAATCGTAGCCTTCTCGCATTCGTGTTCTCTCACGCACTCACGCCTCTACGTGCACGATATATTCATCTATATATTCGCCCCTTTGCTGTTGCTGGTCGACATTGCAGTAGCAACCAGTCAATTCGGCAAGTTGACAACTCCCTCATCATGTCTGACTCTAAGGGTGGCCTGATCAAGATCGGTGATGGGGACCTCCGCCTCCCCGGGTTTGGCCTCCCTCTGGGATATCTTCCTGCCGATGCCTTTCCCATCCTCATTGGTGACCAGGACCGGGACTGGTCTGCCGTCACTCTAACCATCCGCGAGGTGTGCATGCTCAAGCTCATGGAGGACATCACCGACAAGCCCGACTGGTGGCGAAAGGTCAATGACCCCGAAATCGTTGCCAAGTGGAAAAAGGAGGCCCTCGAGATGCCCTGGTCTGAATACGTCGACTATGGCGAATTCGACGACGCCATGTTTGAAGCAGTAAGCAATTCCCATTCATCGACTACACAACTCGGCTGCTCACACATACTCTAGTGCATCAAGGAGCTCGTCAAAAAGGCAGACATATACGAGAAAACAGGCCTCATTCCCGTTGTGGACTATACTGCGTGCGCCATCAAGTCGGACAAGCTCATTCCAGATGACCTCCGCGAGGCCCTCAAGTCTGCTGTGGCGCCCCTGGAGAATGTCCCGGCCGAGCAGCAGGATTGGCACCCAGGCAGCGACAACAAGGTTCTCGATCTCGTCCACCCGTCGCTCTGGCCTGTGCTATATGGTAGAACCCTAGTCCTCCCCGACAGGCGCATCAACGTTGAGAACTGCCTCGAAAACTGCGGGATGGGCGTTGTCGTTCCCGAGCCGCACCCTGCCGAGGTGGAAGAGCGCCGTGTTGATTGGCGCAACCGCTCCGTCGACGCCCTATCCTCTCGCTTCCAGTGGCTCCCTTGTGATGTTGACCTAACAGGCAAGCACGCCCGGATTGAGAGCTACATCAACAACCTGCACCCAGTCCAGCATGCCGCGCTCTACCCGGTCATTGAGAAGTTCATCGAAAAGGCCTTACCTGCCTGGGATATCGTATACCGATGGCCAGAGGAGTTTGCGGTTCAACGCTTGTCCGTGAAGAGCGTTGGGAATGTCTGCTCCACAGAGGAGATCTGCAATGCTGATGGAAACTACGGCTGCCGCCCCTACAACCGACCCGTCAACGAAGGCGAGGCTCCCAGGGTGGAGGATGAGGAGAGTGACGAGTGGTATGACGGCTCCGATCGTGAGCGGCTCGATCAGGCTTGGTTCCACGAAACGCACAAGATGTTCCTCCCCGACGCCAAGGAAAATCTTGACGACCTGATCAAGTTGAACGCCAGCGACGTCAAGTCATCAGGCTTTTTCAATGACGCGTCCCGGATCCAGGTCATCGTCAAGTTAGCCAATATCCACCTCACGCCTGAGAAGCCCACATATGACGGCGGCTCCTGGCACATTGAGGGCCAGCTCAACGAGCACATCTGCGCGACGGCGCTCTACTACTACGATTGCGACAACATCACCGAATGCCGCCTTGATTTCCGTACGCCTGGCAACCAGGAGGAGCTGTCGCAGGATCTTGGCTACGAGCAAGACGACCATGACTCCATCTCACGAACGTTTGCCATTAGGAGCCAGGAGGACACGCTCCAGGACATTGGAAGCGTCGTAACCAAGGCCGACCGCATGCTCTTCTTCCCCAACGTCTACCAGCACCACGTCAGCCCCTTTGAGCTGGCCGACAAGTCGCGGCCGGGCCACCGCAAGATCCTGGCACTGTTCCTCGTCGACCCGGCGTTGTCTATCCTCTCGACGGCCAACGTGCCACCGCAGCAGCTGCACTGGTGGGCCAAGAGCGCTCTGCCGGCGGACAAGGTGGGCAGGCTCCCGCCCGAGGTGACGGCCATGGTGGTGGATAGTATGGATTTCCCCATCAGCGAGAACGAGGCAAAGAAGTTGCGGGAAGAGCTCATGTCGGAGCGGACGGTGTTGCAGGAGAGAACGAATGACAATCTCAAGACGGTTGAGTGGAGTTTCTGCGAGCATTGAGGCGGAGGATCAAGGGCGGAGGATTAGGAGAGGAGAGCATTGTGGTGGTGTGTGAAAATCGGGTTCCGGACTTACCAGGCGTCTGAAATGGAGGAAAGGATTCATGTACGCCAATCACACATAAATGAAATTATTGCTGAATTGTTATCCGTCGCCTATCTGAGTCCGTTCCCGGAAGTGCTGCATGACGTTTTGACGCAGATCCAACACTCTGGACCGGGCCTTATTCAGCGGGTCTTTCAGCTCTCGAACTGCCCCGCACTGGACTCCTGCACCCAGAATTAGTGGCCTTTAATCAAGGCAAGAATCTCAACAACCAGCTGACTCACACACCAAGTGACGACATCTGAAAAGTACAGGTTGAGATATAGCCTGTATTGGACAATCAGATATCGCCCATTTATCGCTTTCGCATTTAATTTCCAACCAACACACGCGAATATTGGCGGGCCTGTCCTTGACGGGCTTATCCTGGGCGTATTCGCAGGTGGTGGAACCGCGTGCTTTCGAGTCACACGACCAAACCCCTCAGCACCAACCAGGTCTCAAGACTGATATAAACTCGTCCACCGTCTTCCTCGGTCTAGCTAGCGACTATGACCTCCCACTGGACCTTCACCACCGAGCCCGGGGTCTTCTACGAGCTCGCCGACCTGGGGCCTCTGTATCCTGGCAACAAGGTCATCACCCAGCCTCATCTTGCCTTGATCCCGGGCAAAGAGTATCCCTCCGACGACCCGAGCTCTCTTGACCAGCGAGACTGGGTCCGGTTTGCGGCCTACGTGAAATGGCTCAACGAGAACTCTCCGGACAATGTGGTGTACAAGGTACTGTATCTGACGCGCCACGGCTATGGCTATCACAACAAGAAGCATGTCGAGGTGGGCACCGTCGAGTGGGATGTGAGTGTCTCGGTCGGCTTCACCGTCAAGTAGCGTCAGAATCTAACTAAGCGATAGAGTAGAGTGTCGTTCATGAATGGCGACGACAAGGAGACCTGGTTTGACGCCCACCTCACCGAAGTCGGTATACAGCAAGCCCGCGACCTCCACACCTTCTGGGCCAACCTCATCTCCACAGACGGCGCCCCCCTTCCCCAGACCCTCTTCACCAGCCCGCTGGCCCGCTGCCTGCAGACAACCCAGTACATCTTCGGCCCGCTAATGGAAGCCCACCAGCGGCCCTTCCGGCCCATCGTCAAGGAGCTCATCCGCGAGCGCATAACGCTGCACACGTGCGACTTCCGGCGGCCGGCGTCGTGGATCCGCGAGAACTACCCGGCGTACACGCTCGAGGCCGGCTTCGCGGAGGAGGACACGTTCGGGCGCGACGGGCACGCGGAGACGGAAGCCGAGCACGTGGCGCGCAAGCAGAAGGCGCTGGAGGAGGTCTGGGACGAGGCCGGGTGCGGCGAGGTGGTGTCGCTGACGGTGCACTCGTATGCGATCCGGGCGATCCAGGCGGCCTGTGGCGGGAAGACGTGTCTGACCAGGGAGGGGACGTCGATGGCGATTTTGGTCAAGGGGGAGAGGAGCTTGGGGGGTGAGTGAAGCGGAGGGATCGAGATGCTGGCGAATTTACGTGATGGATTGGGTCTCAGGAGGCCAGGCGGCGCTAACTGACTCCGTCGATATTCGTGTGATGCTCAAGCGTGGGAGAGAAAGGTACGAGTCACATTCGAGTCGAGATACCCTGGGGACTTCTCGGAGTTGAGCTCTGAACATGACGATTTGAGGCTTGGGCATAAGTTTCACCTTATGACTTCCTGCTCCAGTCCTAGAGACCTTGCTCTAGCCTCATAGAATCATCTAACAGCGAAGTGAGGCAAGATAAACTATGAATGCCCTCTTCCTCACTCACTGCCGCGGCATGAGAAGCCCGATCATCTCCGGCCCGAGAACATCCTAGCCCTGCGGTGACCTGCTGCGCATATAGCATAATCTAGCATTTTAAGCCTAACATCACTGGCGGGTGGGCCAAAAGCATAAAATGATACATGGCTTTGGCTGAGTTTGTGGCTGGCTGAGACTGCGCCTGGAGCTGCTTCGCCGCTCACCGCTGGGGGGGTGAATGATAACACGGAAGCCGAATACCGGGTTAATTGGTCTGATGTTAGTGACCAGGATCAATTAGAGACTTCTCCTTAGTTTGCTATCACTGTTGGTCGAGAGACATCACCGGAGTTGTGGTGGCGGGGTCTAGATTGTTAGCTGGCAGTCGAGTGGCGTGGTGATGCTGCCCAATGAAGAAGACACTGTTCAAGGCGGCTTGAATACGTCCGAATAAGCTTTAGTGTTTGAGTTACCTGTCTGCGGATGACATTCAGGTCCAATGAGCTTTTTCGACATGCACTTGCTTCTACAAGGCTACCAATGGAATTTGTCCATCACACACTTGCAATGTTGAGGCTCAGCTGCAGCCGCAACACCAACGGGATCAAGTGGCTAGAATGCGGAGTCGCAGCATGTAATAGTACAGGACAAACCAACTGGCGAATTCAGTGTATGTGTTAGAAAGCAGCGGACTTGAGGGGATGGGTATAAAGAGGCGTACTTGGCTCATCCGACTCCAGTGAGACTGGTTGGTTTCAGCACCAAACACGCTACCCTTGACATACCTAAATGTTGAACTGCTTTGTTTCTGCACTCACAAGTATCTCCAATTGCAACCATGCCTCTTATGAACTAGTGAGTCTGGAAGGTCAAGCCGGCCGAGGTGGAAGTAGAGCGCGATGACAATAACCCTCACGCCCTGGCCACCTTTGAGGATGGAGTCAGCGAGATGAAGCTTCACGCGGACATCAACGCCAAGTCTAGCGACAGCAAGGACTCGCGCCTTGTGTACTGGCTGCTGCCGGCTTTCGAGCAACCTATCCGCGAGAAACTGCGAC
Organism: Neonectria neomacrospora; assembly: GCA_013756995.1. NCBI lineage: Eukaryota > Fungi > Ascomycota > Sordariomycetes > Hypocreales > Nectriaceae > Neonectria > Neonectria neomacrospora. The sequence goes on from JABSTB010000379.1 coordinate 25,904, forward strand.
CATTGACGATGGGCTGGCACGACATGTGTCACGACGCACCCCATAAGAGAACCAGTCTTGACCTGCTGCGTGATAGCCTCGTCGACCTTGGCCAGGGAGTAGTCGTTCCGCATAATCTACCGGGATCCAGAGACAACGTGTTAGACGCCGTTGGACTCTTCTTCCATAATATTAAGGAGAATGGTCCGACACTGTTCGCGTTTAGCGAGAAGTTCTGGGACTGGGACAAGAACGAAGAAGGTCTTCACGACAGCCGCATGAACCAAGGCAGTAGAAACATCGACATTGATGGCAAGATAAAGAAAGAGTTTAGGAAGTACAACGCCATCAACCAAGATGGGCGCGTGACCCTGGCGTTTCCTGACTGGCACTGGGAGGCCTTCTTTACTGCGTTTGCCTTACAGACAGCTGAGACTGACCCCGAAAAGGGAAATCCAATTGGCACAACCCTTAGGGAATTGCTGAAGCCGATTCTTCGTCCCCCGGCGCCAGACGTAGCACTCATCGCGGCGGTCATCAACCCCCGTGGACCAGACGACGGCAGCACGCCTGAGGGAGTACACCTGCATAATATGTCTAGAGCAGACGTGTCCCTTGCAGGCTGGCGGATCGAGAATAACCCAGAGAATTAACTCGCTCTGCCGGACGGTGCGATGCCGCGGGCCAACGGGGGCGAGGCCATGTTCAAGATCCCCGGCGTGCCGCTGGCCAACAAGGGCGGAACCATCGTGCTCAAGAACGCCAGCGGCACGGTGGCTGGTTCCGTCACGTATCTCGCCAAGCAGGCTGAGAAGGCGGGAGAACTGGTTGACTTTGAACGGGACAGCTAGAGAAGAGTGATTGAGGTGGATGTGATCGACGGTCACTAGACAAGGATGACATGTTGATCTGCCGTGCGGCGAGTCTGCGGGGACGTTTGAGGCTGGTGGGTAAGAAGCGAGCAGTTATGGACTCAATTGGTTCTGAGAAGAAACAACACGAACACTTTTGTTCTCGCTGGAGAAGCTGAGAAGAGCTGTAGTTTTGAGGCTTGCTGCGAAGATGCTCCAAGCATGTGCATTAGCCTGGCTAAGTGTAACGGCCCCCGTTCTTCAACCTTGCCTTCGTACTCACCGTTCAGCCCCATTGAGACATTTATTCTGCTTTGCATTTTTATCGAAGAGCCCAGAGCTGAGAATAGAAGCAGTTGAGGTTGCAGTGCAGCGCCAAGTCTCGTGTCGGTGCGACCCCGTACCTTGCAGGACGAGAGATCTGTTGGACGATGGAGGGGATTCAAGGAATAAAGCACGCATGCGCTGTACTTTCATGGGGCATCTCGCCGTGGAGTGCTCAGTTGTCTGCACCGTCACCGAAGGAGGACCCAGACGACGAACGTTATGGGTCTGGCAGGGTTTATGACGGTAGCGGCGCTGTTGACTGCATGTCAGCAGCGTTGCTGTGACCTTCGTGTCTAGAAGTCTACTGTATTTCTACATTGTTACGCTTCGTATGAGAAATACGAGAGGCGTGGTTGGTTGGTAGGTTCAGATGATGGACAAGCAATTTGCGGGAGAGCAAGAAGGTTAGGTTGACCACTATTGCACAGATAGTAAAGGGAAGCTATTGCAATGATCTGGCGGTCAGGGCTGAGGCTGGTGCGCCTCGCTGGTACTGAATCCTGCGTGTTGAGTGACGAGATAGGCAACTAAGACGAATATGGGCCGGGATCATAGGTCGGCGTGTTCCCCATTTACATCCACGAGCAAACAACACGTTACGGACGGTCAGAGCACACAGAAAGCAGAGACCCAGACAGTATCTAAGATAATACAAAAGAGAAAATGCGGGGCTCGGGAACAGACCGCACGGTGCCTCTCGTTCTAGCTTTCGAAGTTCAGTCGTGGTGTTGATGATGCCGAGCGTCCGGTGCATGTGGGGCCGTCGCCAGGCCGGGAGATCGGATGTAGGCGAAACACCGGACCCATTTGCGAGAGGACAAAAACGTGTCTAGTCTGCATTTTTTTTTGTGTTTTAGCACGATATACGGATACATGTCGTCGTTTGCACGGGCATGCTCGCAAGGGTCGGTCTGGTCAGTTTGCGGTGGAGGTGACTTGACTGGGCCGATGTTCCCGCTGGCCTGGAACCTGCAGGTGATTGAAACGAAGCGGAGCGGCCATTTCGACCCCTGGTCGCGCGGAAACAATTTATTATAGCGCGCTACGGGGCAATATTGCCTATCAGGACCCAGTGGAGGCACTCACCAAAGACGACGGACTTGTTGCTCACCGTTCGGCGGTGGGAATGTCGTACACGTACAGGTGACGTGGTAGGCTGGACCCGAACAGCGCGATGCCCAAAATAAGTCGCGGTTCGTTGTTTTGCGGCGCCACAACTGGCATTGGCGCAGGGGACGGTTGCGTTGGGCTGATATTACCATTGAGGGCCCAGTGATTGGATGCCTATACGATATTCCCCTGGCGTCGTGGCTGTCTGGAGGGTTGCATTGAGTTCTGGATCGTACGGTAGACTACTGCGCTGCTGCACGGAATTCCATCCGGAGGTTTTTTAGTATTTGCGAATATACTTCTCTAGATGGTTATCGCGGATAGACTTCTTATTGTGGAGAGTGGAGGACTCTCGCCACAGGGCTGGCTGTCCATCCCTGCGGAATCGATGACCGGGATGTGTTCAACGCAGATGCATGCAGACAGACGTCTCGGGGAAAAGGGAAGACGCGTTGAAGTTGGTCAGGCATGGGTGAAATGTTGTCTTCACCCATGTCAGCGAGCATGTAGTTGGCTTCGTAGCTTGGCCTGGTCTTTGGCCGTGGACACTTCCTCCAGCCGCCATCGTCTCCAGATCGACCCATCGCCTTGGCCGAAGCAATCTTTGGAGCCCCAGACGGCTAACCTCATCGAAAAACATCCCTCTGCTTGTCCATTTCTCCCGCTGTCTTTTCGGCCTTGGCGACCATGTCTAGTCTAGGCCGTTCCATGCCAGGGCCCGTCCATCCATCAAAACGACCTTTGCCCAGACGGGCAACGATAGCCCACGACACTAGAAGCGTCCGCCGCTAGCACACCCACCTGCACCTGCGACTTCGATGGCGCTGGAGAGGCGCCGGGAGCCAGGGACCGCACCGCAGCGTGGCATCCGCGTGCTTTCAGCTGGGCCAGCGCTTGCTTTCGATACTACGGACTAGAGAAATGAAATGCATTCGTACGTACACGCGCTCTCGCCAGCCTTGCTAGATAGTAGTGGTGACCCGAAATGAAAGTCTCTCTCGCCGCATCAGAGTCTTTCCAGCGGTCTCGACTTTGCGGAAGCGGCACTGCAAAGCGTCCCCGGAGGCCCCCGATGGACCATCACCTCAACCCTCGCTCGCTCGCCGGCAATTGCTGGATACGAGACGCGGCACATTGTCACATCTGCAAGGCGTTCCGGGGATGGGGAGAGAGATGCTCCAGGGACCTGGCTGGGTGTGCGTTCTTGGGCTATTGTTAGAGCATGCCATGGTACATCTCCACCAACCGATTCCATGCCGTCTGCTGCAATATTTGACATTTACCACGCTCGTTCCAGTGTGTTTTCTCTCTCATTGCACTGGACAAAGCCACTACTCGTCCAAGGAAACCGCTGCCAGGGGCTTGAGAGCAAAATGGCTCCGAGGCGCAACGCCGCACGGAGCTGTGGGGCCACCCGATTGCCGCATTGGGAAATGAGTTGCGACTCAACCAGTTTTCCACACCCAGCTTTCGCGCGCGCTTCCCCCGACCTTTCCTCTCCTTCAGTTCAGATCCGCGGATCATCGCTCTCACTCTCGGGAACCTGATCGACACGACCATTTACATACAATATCTTCGTAGTAGCCGCCCGGGGGCTGAACGCCTTTTCTATCGCGGCCGGAGAGAAGCCTCCCCTTTCTCAGTCGCGCTAGCTAACGTGTGAAATAGCCCCTTGGCACCCAGGTTCCCATTCAGCCTCTTTCCTCTCTTGGGGATCGCCTCTGGCATCTCGGCACGAGACGACAGACCCAAAATGGCCCCCCCTTGTCCAAAGCCCGTCGTCGTTCCCCACGAAAGCCCGCTTAGTGCCAAGGACCGGGCCACCCATGTAAGTGCTGTATCCATGGAACTGAGATGCCGAAGCCTCTCTCAGCCTCCATGGCAAGGGCCCAAGGTCAGCACACATGCGCTTCTCCTTGTTGGTCTACCCAGTGGTAGGCTATATATCAACCCCCAGCCGGCCCTCCTTAATGTTTCCTCGTCGTGAGCTCAGCAACCGGTGAGGCCATCTTTAGTTCTCTCTCTCTCTGAAAGCCTCTCTTTCTTTCGTTTCTTTATTCTTTTCAACGCTCACTGTCACTCGCTATCAGTTTCGTTGATTCGCTTCGTCTCATACACTCGCTCATACACTCGTTATCCCACTCCATCAGACTTTCTACACTTCCCTCACTTGATCACAATTCCACTACACAGACAACTATGAAGTTCACCTCCCTCCTCGTCACGGCCCTCGCTGCCGTGCCGCTCCCCGGCGCCGCAGCCCACCCCAAGATGCAGGAAAAGATCCGCGAGATCGAGGACCTCGCCGCCCGCGGCTGGGACAACTTCGACTCCAACCAGCTTCTCGGCGACCTTCGCTCCCTCAGCCCGCGGCAGCTAACCTCCTCCGGCCGCGACATCAAGAACATCCTCCAGGGTTCTGGAAAGCCCCAGAGCCGCGAGCGCTACTGGACCGTTGCCCGTCTTGACTCAAACCGCTGCCACCGCGACACCTGCTGTGTGTGGAAGTACATCTCGGACGACCTCGAGACGCTCTTCCGCGGCGATTCCGGTCGCTGCTCCAAGTGGGCTCGGTACGCCATCCGCATGGGCTTCCACGACGCCGCTACCTGGACCCTCGCCAACGAGAAGGCCGGCGGCGGTGCGGACGGCTCCATCATTCTGGCCGGCGAGCTGTCGCGCAGGGAGAACAGCGGCATCTCCGCCATGGGCGCCAAATACCAGGAGGTCTACGCCAAGTACCACGACACCTACGGCTTCACCGATGTCACCTACGCCGACCTGATCCAGATGGGCGCCAACATCGCCACCGTCGTCTGCCCTCTCGGCCCGCGTGTGCGCTCCTGGGTCGGCCGCAAGGACAGCAGCACTCCCGCGCCTACAAACCTGCTGCCTAGTCCCTTCTCCGACGCCGAGACCTTGATCCAGCTCTTCATGGACAAGACCATCGGCCCCGACGGTCTCATCGCCCTGCTCGGCGCCCACACCACCTCGCAGCAGAACTTCGTCAACGCCTCCCGCGCCGGCGATCCCCAGGACAGCACCCCCGGTGTCTGGGACGTCCTCTACTACCAGCAGACCCTCGGCAAGGTCCAGACGCCCGAGCGTGTCTACATGTTCCCTAGCGACATCAACCTGTCCAAGCACCCCCGAACCAGCCCTGCCTTCCAGGCCTTTGCCGGCCAGGGTGGCCAAGGCCTCTGGAACAACGTACGTATCTCCACTTCATCTTCCTCTCCAACTTCGTCAACGATAGACTACTAACATTAACCCCTAGGATTACGCCCGCGAGTACATCCGCCTCAGCCTTCTGGGTGTCAACAACATCAACACGCTCACCGAGTGCACCAAGGTGCTCCCCCAGCCCCTCGATAGCTTCTCCCACCGCGACCAGAGCCGCCTCAGCAAGTGGCTGGGCAGCGACGACTACTCGGACAAGTCCAAGAAGGTGTCTTGGGAAGTCGAGAACGGCGACGAGATCTCCACCCCTACCGACAAGATCCCCGGCTGGACTAACACCCGCTCGCACCGCCAGCGCAACAAGTGGGGTGGCTTCACCTGGTAGACGCTCTTGCGCGCCTTCACTTTTGCACAATTTCCTTCCTGTCTTACAAACGATGTCTACCGGTATAGCTTCAGCGCTGGGTGCAGAGAAAAGAAACCTTTACGTTTCTTTCAATAATTATATTCTAATGGTGGGGATGGAATGAGATATGGAATTTTAAGACCTTTGGGATGGCGTTGATGCAATTGTTCCTGGAACATGGGATACATGCAGGATTATATAAACATAGAAGCCCTTTTGGACATATACTTCCGCCACGGCCTAATACAAATTAATATTCTTCATGATTAAAATCGTCGTAAATCCTTCTGCTTTGATATGTCCTTCATCAAAAGATCGGCACCTGGGGGTCGGACCGGAGTTGTGGCCGTTCAATTGCCTAAATAGGTAACCTCCCGGAGGCCACTCCCTGTCAACATTCCATCCAACAGTTATGTCAGGGAATCTGCGTCAAAGAGACGTAGCGCGATAACAACGAAACAACGATGTCCTCGATCAACTCGGAACTCCCAGATGGAGCCTACGTGGGAAAACTAACTCAAGTGTGAGAACATATACACAAACGCAAGCAAAACAGTCACAGCAACTCGGCATCATTCAGTTATGAACAAGGAAAATGGCTTAGTTGAAGAACCTGGCCGAGGATGTCTACCCCATCCGTATATACATTAAACGCCAACCAAACCGAGACGCCAGCCATCCCAGCCATCCAGCTATGCCCCTTTCCCTTCCCCTCCCCATTCGGAGCAGCCTCCCATTATCCTAAGGCCTCCGCCAACCGGGAGGATTCCCTTGCCCCAAATCAAGACTCAAAAAAGACGAAGAAAGAAAATACTGAATATGCACTTCCAGAGGGAAGGTTTTCGACCAAAAAATACAAGGATCTGGCGTCGGGCCCGAACAAGATATAAGACAGAAAAGAGTGCGAAGAAAAAAACAGTGAAAGCAAAAGAAGAGCGCGGCGGCATAAAGATGCGGTCGGTAGGTAGTGGAACGAGTCCTCTAATGCGCCAAGAGTCATGACGGGATGTTCGCTTGTGATATTCACCCAGAGTCATTGCGAGATGCCCTGCATCTTCATAAAAAAACTTGCGTGAATCCATCATCGTTGCAACGGGCGAGCCGTTTTCTTTTTTCCATCAGTCGTGTTAGGGGTGTTCTGAGACGCCTTGGACTAGTAGGCGTCCGAGTCTGTCCACTCGCTCCCTGAGATGATGCGGTTGCCGTCCTGGTCAATCATCACCGGTCCACCGTACGAGGCGGATGGAGGGATCCCTCGCATGCGCTTGGACTGGCTGCTTGTTGGTCGGTGGCCCTGCTCGGGCGAGTACCGCTTCCCTCGTGCCGCTCGCAACTTGGCATAGTACGCATCTGAGGCATCAACCTCAGGTTCGCTGTTGTCGTCGTACGTCTCCCAGTTCTCGGAACCAGAGATGTTGATCGACGTGAGCGAGGTGCCAGAGATCTGTCGCGGCGGAGGAGGAGCCTGGTGGTAGCTCTGGTGCGAGGAACGGACGGGTGCGAAGCGCTCTTCGTAGCTATCCTCGCTGTAGCTAGCGTGAGTGTTGTGGGACATGTTGGAGTTGGAGCGAGAGGTGGCAGATCGGTCGTCGTAGACGTCCTCAGGCTCGACATGACGGACGATGCTCGATGCTAGGCCAACCGACTTGTAAGGGTTTGGGGGAGCCTTGAACTCAGGGACTGCCACAAGATCGCGCATCTTGGGCGGCGGAGCCCTCATCAGGGGACCTTGTCGGAGGTTCTCACCCCTTGACTCGGGCCTGCGCTCAGGCGAGTTGTTGCCGTGCTTCATGTTGGATAAAGGAACACGGGCCGGGATTCGTGACGGGCTGCGAGACGGGCTACCCTGGGTGTTGGAGGAAGGAGGTGGAGGTTGAGGCTGAGTGCGCTTGGTCGGCGGACCACCAGCAGTTGGAGTCTTGGTCATGGAGCGAGGAGGGATTGACTTGGGAGCGGTGTTTCTACCGGCCGCAGACTTGGGTGCCTTGATGGATGACGGAGCATGTCCGGCGGGAGTCTTGGAGCGAGGAGGAAGTGCGGTCTTTCTGCCACCGTCGGCGGCTTCAATCTCATCCATGTATCGTTCGCCAAAGACGAGGAACGGTCGGCCATACTCGTGCTCCCACTTGGACAGCACCTTGCGCAACTCGGCAGTGACCTTAGGCAGCTCCTTGGCGATACGCTTGCGCATCTTCTCCTCACGAAGAAGCTTTCCGGGATCTCTCTTCTCTCCCTTCTGTCCACGAGCCATGAGTCGCGACGCGTCCTGGCTGGAAGCGCTGAGGTCCTCGCGCTCCTGAATCAAGCTCTTGTGCCTGTCAACTAGAGTCAGGGTGGGAGCACGCTGCTCCCTGAGGGCCTCAAGTCGCGAGACCTCGCGCTCATGGGCCTCTAGAAGCGCATCACTATAGACGTCGGAGAAGGCCGGGGTGAACTCGAGCATCTCATCCTCAGAGAAGTAGAGTGAATCCCACAGCTCCTGTAGCTTGATGCGGGAATCCTCGACAAAGAGATGAAGGTTCTGGCGCTTCAGCTCGTTCAGTCGCGACAGCTCATCTTCGAACTCGTTGATTTGGCGAATGCCACAGCCGCGGTTTTGGTTGAAGAAGGCCTTGGTCTCACTCTCATCGACGCCCAGCTTGGTCCAGAGGGCCTCGACGGCCGACTTGAGATCTCGCAATCGTTTCTCTCGGTTCTTCTTCTCATCGGAGAGTCTGTCACGCTTGGTTCGGAGTCGGGAAACATCCTCCTCGTGAAGGCCGAGCTGTTCAGGGGCGTCTCGGTAGTACTTGACAATGGCGCCGTCCTGCTGCGCCTGGGGAATGCCAAGTTCTGCCCACAGTCCGATGATCTGGTCGCCAAGGGATTGCACAGTAGCTATGCGACGGGTATACTCTTCATATACACGTGTAAACTCGCTGTCAAGCTTGTCGACGTAGGATGGGGATAGATCGAAGCTGGGAGGGATGGACTGGTTG
>JABSTB010000380.1:0-39417 GCA_013756995.1 Neonectria neomacrospora
TGTGTTGGATTGACCCCTCGTGTGGCGACAAATGACCCGAATTTGCATAAACCTCTGATACACAGATATCCTAGCTTTAGTCAGATGACTACAAAACCCCTCTTAAGAAAAGAGGGGGCCGGAGGCATCCCTGATCAATAACATCATCATCTTTGGGGTCCACATCGTATTGATCCCTATCGTTGTGATCGAATGTGCCGTACGCGATCCAACAAAATGTATAATTATCAAAATTAAATGATTAATTTTAATGATTAATTTTAAAGTTATAATAATCATGGAATGGTTAAGTCTAATTTAGATATGCAAAATAATTTTGAAATACAAAATATACCATCTAGTTTTTGGCTTAATTCGCGATTTCCCTCTTTCTTCAATCTTCAGCTATGACATCCCAAGTCGTGGGTATGGTCTACACTGGGTGCATTCCCACCAACAAAGTATCGTGATTTCACGCGATGAAAGGCTGCACATTGTTGATTGTCTGGACACCGCTGTCAATTTGCCAAGACGGGCGGCGTCCCCCTTTGATCATGAATCCTTGTAATTGCATGCAGTCTCGCAGCAGGCTGAACATAGCCTGCGACCTTCTCTGTCAATCATTGGGCCTGGTTGTAGGAAACATGCATTTTGTGGCTTGCTTCGAGCGCCTAACCATGCACTGTAAGCATTAGACAAGACACAGAGATGCACATTAAATTATCTAGGCGGCTAAGCAAGCTTGTTGTTGGTCGCCGTATCTGGTCACGTTCGAGGCAACCAACTTCATTGTGCTTCAATTGGCTGCCTGACTAAATATTAACTGCACTTCTCCACCGTCTGACGAGAAAATACGAATGCCTGCTCCCCCTGGCCAATCACAGCTGACCAAAGCCAGAGCGTTAGACGAAGCATGTCTGCCTCGTGCATGGTATCGGGCAGCGCCGACCAACAGGTATTCTTCCGTATCTAGTCCCCCCTGCAGAGATTAATCCTAGTTACGAAAATGCCTTCTACCAATTCTTTATCCCTCAACCCTACTGAGCTTTGCTTGTTTCCATCTTTGTATCACTACAGCTTCACTACAGTCGACCATGTCTCAAGCCAACGACAAACGCGATAATAGCGAGTACACCGTTGGTTGGATCTGTGCTCTCCCGAGAGAACATGTTGCCGCGAAAGTATTCCTCGACGAGACGCATGAGGGACCCAATGGCCTCTCTCCACACGACAACAATAGTTACACCTTGGGACAGATTGGGAAACACAAGGTCGTCATCGCTTGTCTTCCGAAAGGAGAGTATGGAATAGCTTCTGCAGCAGGCGTTGCAAAAGACATGCTGAACAGCTTTCCTAACATCAGAATTGGTCTGATGGTCGGTCTCGGGGGCGGTGCTCGAAGCCGACGCCACGATATCCGCCTTGGGGATATTGTAGTGAGCAGTCCTTTCAACGGAGAGGGCGGGGTGGTGCAATATGATTTTGGGAGGGCCATACAAGACCAAGAGTTCCAAACCACAATGCACTTGGACAAGCCACCAGAAATGATACGGACAGCTGTGGGTAAGCTTGAGGTTGAGCATGAGATCCATGGGCATCAGTTTGAAAGGGACATTAATAGAGTTTTGGAGCTGTATCCAAGACTACGACGAAATTACAAGCGCCCAGACCCCAGCAGCGATAGACTATACAAGTCTGACATTATTCATCCACAAGATTGCGAGGAGGATTGTGCAACAACCTGCGGTACTGATTCATCCAAACTGGTATCGCGGCCCGCAAGGACAGAAGAAGACGACAATCCAGCAGTCCACTACGGCCTAGTCGCTTCAGGGAGCCTTTTGATGATGGATGCTAAAAGGCGCGACAAGCTTGCAGAGGAAAAGAAGGTTCTTTGTTTCGAGATGGAGGCGGCAGGGCTGATGAACCGGTTTCCCTGTCTTGTGATTAGGGGCATATGCGATTATTCAGACTCACACAAGAACAAGGATTGGCAAGGATATGCGGCAATGACAGCGGCGGCATACGCAAAAGCCCTTCTCTTAAATATTCCGCCGAGCAAGATTGAAGATGAGAGAAGAATAATCGAGGTTATAGCAGATGGTCAGTGAACCCAAAAAGACTAGTACCGCACCTTCTAATACATTTCATAGTGCATGACGTGGTCGTGAGCACTGAATCAAAAGTCGACACGATAAGCTCTCAATTGAAGACGAAGGAAGACCGGGAGATTATTGATTCGATATCCAACATTCCCCATGGTTCTCATCATAGCGACATCTTTGAGAGACGAGAGCCCAAGACTGGTCAATGGCTTTTGGACTCTCCGGAGTACCAAACCTGGCTCAGTGGATGCAACACTACCTTGTTCTGCAAGGGCATTCCTGGAGCAGGAAAGACGATCCTCACATCCATTGTGGTCGACAGTCTGCAAAACCAGACAAGTCGCAACATTGTAATTGCGTACATCTACTGTGGTTCTGTACCACAAACCGAGCAAACAGCCAAGGCTTTGATTGCAAGTCTACTGAAGCAGCTTGCCGGTGGATTACCACTTCTGCCAGAGTCTGTCAAAACCCTGCATCAAAGAAGAAAGACGCCAACTCTCGAGGAGTACATACATTGCCTCCAATCCACGGTGTCGATGTATTTCACAACTTACATCGTCATTGATGCACTGGACGAATGCCAAGCATCTGGCAATTGCAGGAGACGACTTCTTTTGGAAATTCTTGACCTTCAACAGAAATCGGAATCAAAATCCGGCGTCAATATCTTCGCAACATCTAGGGATTTGCCTGAAATTGCGACGTATTTCAGAGACAACATTTCATTGGAAATTCGTGCTCATGAGGATGATATACGAAGATACTTGGCCAGCAAAGTATCCGAAATGACGTCCTTTGTGGTGAGCCGCAATCGTACTCTGCAGGAAGATATAAAGAATGGAATTGCAATGTGTGTCGACGGAATGTACGTGCGAATACGAGCTATAGTTGTTCAAGCTAACCTTTCTAGGTTCCTCCTTGCAAAGCTTCATGTTGAGGCCTTGGACGGGGAGATGACTGGTGAGGATATTAGAGCTGCGCTGGCTCGATTCAAAACGACAACACATGCATACGACACCGCATACGACGATGCCATGAGGCGAATTCAAGCCCAGGGCCCGAAAAAGAAAAGTATCGCCGAGAGAGCTCTGATGTGGGTCACCTGTGCTAAGAGGCAACTCACCGCATCGGAATTTCGCGAGGCTCTAGCGCTCAAAGAAGACGCCCTGCAAATTGCGGAAGACGGGCGCCCGGATATCGAAGACCTGTTGGGGCTGTGTGCCGGATTGGTCACTTTCAGCAAAGAGAGCAACGTCATCCGATTATGCCACCGCACGACAGAAGAATACTTTCAGGCCAAGAAGAGCCATTGGTTTCCAGACCATGAACACAAGATGATGAAGATCTGTGTCACTTATCTCTCATTCAGCGTCTTTGACCAAGGGTATTGCAAGACTGAAAAGAAGTTTGAAGCGCGTCTGGAGTCGTTTGCGTTGTACGACTATTCCTCACATCACTGGGGGCACCATGCGCGGGAGGCGAAAACGAGCTTTAAAGAGGCTATGGACTTTCTGACAAGCAAGGCAAAAGTCGAGGCTTCTTGCCAGTCCTTGTTGCTACGTGACTCATCGCCTAGCAAGTTGTTTACGAAGGGAATGACGGGGCTGCATTTGGCGGCCTACTTTGGAGTTGAAGAACTGATCACATGTCTACTTCCTACGTACGGTCCCAATGTTGCGGATGATGAAAAACGCACACCGCTATCATATTCAGCAGCCAACGGCCACGAGGCGGCGGTGCAACGGCTACTCAACGAAGGCGGAGACGTCAACTACACGGATGTCTACGGAGCGACGCCACTCTGGTGGGCCGCATCGAACAAACACGAGGCGGTCGCCAAGTTGCTGCTTGAGCAGACTCGGATAAACCTAGACACCAAGGCCAATCATCTTTCCGAGCGTGGGTATGGTCGTACGCCGCTGTCATTCTCGGCAGAAAACGGGCTGGAAACAGTGGTCGGCCTGCTGCTTAGGACCAACAAGGTTGACATAAACCACAGGGCGGAACATCAATCTAATATGACTCCGTTAGCTTATGCGGCAAAGAATGGACACACGGGGGTGGTTAGGCTACTGCTTGAGACTGATCATATTGATCCAGACTTTGCGCCAGGTGATATAACCCCGTTGTCGCTCGCGGCCGAGAGGGGGCACAGAGACGTTGTCGAGCAGCTGCTCCAGCATCCGACGGTTGAGCCTGACTCAAAGGCCACTGGCCATTATCTTGACCGTACACCACTCTCATTTGCGGCACAAGCGGGTCGCGAGGACGTGGTCACTCTGCTGCTCAAGAATCCAAAGATTGATCCTGACTCAAAGGCCACTGGCTATCATCTTGGCCGTACACCGCTCTCATATGCGGCACAAGAGGGTCACAAGAAAGTGGTCACGCTGCTTCTCAACAATCCGAAGGTTGATCCTGACTCAAAGACCACTGGCTATGGTCTTGGCCGTACACCGCTCCCATTTACGGCAGAGAGGGGTCACAAGGAAGTGGTCACGCTGCTGCTCAATGATCCCAGGGTTGATCCTAACTCGAAGGGCAGTGATGAATCTGAAGGTTGGATAGACTTCACGCCACTCATGTTTGCGGCAGCGAGAGGGCATGCGGAAGTAGTCGAGCTGCTGCTGAAGGCGAAGGGCATTGATGTCAACGCCAAAACTCCCACCAGCCAGACGGCTTTATCACTCTCAGCAAGATATAGGCACGATGACACATTGCGGCTCATACTTGGGGCCGATGGAGTTGATGTAGCCTCTCGAGGTCACCAGGGATGGACAGCGCTTTCCCTAGTAGTCTGGTATGGGTATGATTCACTGGCAAGACTCATGCTGGAGAAGATCAGCACCTACCCAGAATCCACTGATTATCACCGACAGACGACTATGCTTTTGGCTGTACAGGAGGGGGATGAAGGAACTGTGAAACTTCTTCTTGCTCAGGGTCGTGCTGATCTGGACGTTAAGTATGAGCGTGATCAGACGCTACTGTGGTGGGCAGCCGCACATGAACACCACACCGTGCTGAAGATTTTACTTGCACACGACCAGATCGGTATGGATTTAGGCGAATTGAAACCCATATCTGAGGAGTATAACGATAAGATGCTCCTCAATCTGGACGGTGTTGACTTGGACTCCCGAAATCCCCGTGGACAGACACCGCTACATTGGGCAGCCGAAAAGGGGCAACGAGAGATTGTGGAGTTATTGCTCCCCAAATGCAGTATCCATTTGGAATACAAGGACCTTGACGGTTGTACTCCTCTCTTAGTTGCAGCAAAGCAAGGACACCGCGTGATGGTAGCTCTTATGCTGGCAGAGAGTGGCAACAACAAGCGAGGCAGGCACCGTGTTCTGCAGGCGTCTCTGATGGAACATACGGAGGACTTCCTACAACAGCAGGAACGTAGATTACAAAATAAAGGAACAGGGATCTGGGTACACGCTGACACACAAAAACCTGAGGCAGCAGCTCGTTTATGGCTCGCAATCTCAGGCCTAGATATGAAAGCTCGCGACGAGGGTAAAGAGACACCGTTGCTTCTTGCAGTACAAAACGGATGGGAAGCGATAGCTCACCTGATTCTTGAGACCAATGGAGTTGATATATACTCCACGACTAAGGACAGCCCCTCCATGAATGTGTTGAGTATTTTTTTACACTATCACAGAGCGTTGTTTCATTGCCTCGATGAAAGGAATTCCGATCTGGACTCAGTGGATGGCGGAGATTTCCGTCTGTGGCAGTTTTTCAAGAAGGCGCATGAGGTCGCTTTTAATATGCTCCACTATGATATGTGGCGTCTCGCTTCAACGGAACAGTGGCTCGCGGCCGACAAGGGACATCGAGCCATTAAGAAACTGCTGCTTCAGGAGGGCGCTTGTCTGACGTTGAAAGATGAGGATAGCCAGACACGGTTATGGGACACAGTTCGGTTTGCAGCTGAAGCATGCTTTGAGCACTATGTCAATATCCCACCGTTGGGATTGTGGAAGCAGCAGAACGAAATCGCTATGAATTTGCTTCAAAGCGGTGCATTTCTGGCGTGGGAGAGTGGGAACATTACGGCGAGACGGCAGGGATGTATTAGCCCAATGAGACCCGGTCTCAAGATGCTACACAGTATCCTTGAGAAAGGAGGTATTGAGGACCTCATCGTTGCACTTCTCAAAGAGAGCTTTGAATAATGGAAGGCAAAATGGTACTAGACCCCCTAGTCCTCCAGGATGGAGGGTTTATAGCTCGTGTCAGTGTAGATGCAGTGACTATTTTCTCTCCTCTCTTGAAAGCAGCCGTAGGGCTTTTATCACTCAAAGCCCATATCTTGAGTTCTAGATTTACAATAGTTACTAATGTAGGCTCAATGATGGTGTGATAAGAACGTCCTTGTCTTCAATGACACCGCGGATTCCTTACATAGATAGTTCAGCTGTATCGGAAATTAATACTCACTAAGCGCTTAATGGTATTTATTCTCGCCTAATCCTAACACACTCCTCCGTAGTATCGTCGTCTATCACATGAAGTGGTGTTCCTGGATGAGGTCGTTCGATGTGGGTTGAAATCAAAGCTTTGCGTGACTGAGGTGACGTAGTCAAATGTCCCCCGTTTCCCGTTGGGGGGGGGGATTGGGTGTCTTGAGCCTCTTCAATATAGAATCTAGTCACGTAACGAGTGAGTCTCAAACAAGTTCACAACCTGACTCACATCACGGCTCAGACGCCTATCAGCATCAATAAATTAACTTTATGCTCAGGTTTTTCTTTTTCTTTTTGGCACCCATGTGTATTTAACTGCGGGGTTCTGTTGAACTCTGGTAGGTGCTTGAGGCAAAGATCCCCGCTTTGAACCAACAAATAGGTTCCCAACTAATACCACAACCAACACATGTGCCTTTAATCGTCTTACGTGTCTCTGAGTTTGACTGTGTTCTCTCCAACATCACCCTCTCCCATTTTCTTTCGTACCACTGGACCAATCCTGGAAAGACGCCCAGTCGAATGCGTGACGAAGATTGTGTGGCGCTGGTCGAAGGCAGACGCCTCATAAACGAGATTCACGAATCTGTCCCCGCCAGTTCATTTGCCCAATACGCAGTCGTCTCTCGTCAGTAGCAGTATCTCGTCTCGACCATCACGTTCAGGTACTTGTGGTTGACGCGGAGAAAACTTGCCATTGCTGAGGCCGACAACTACCTTACGCCGGCCCGTCTTTCCCACATCCGCCATGTCTCGGTTTGTTTCATTTGCCCAGCTCACGATCCAGCTGTTTCCACCAATGTCGAGGATTGGGAGAGTGAACTGGCAATAAGGCAGCTCTTTAATGCTCTGGTACGTATCCCACACCGTGAAGATTCATTGGTCAACCTAATACTCTACATGCCAACTCCTCAGCAGTACTCCCACAATCTTATAACCCATCTCTTGAAGATATCGGAAAGGGCAAGTTATTCTGGGTAGCCTCACGACTTTATACCTCGAATTGTAGTCAGGTTGGAACCATAATACCCCAGAACCATCCGTGATTTCTCGTTTCGAACCGGTATTAGAGTCAAAAAGTTTTGGTTTTGCCCCATGCTCGATTAGAATCATGTCTAGCAAGATGACACAGTTGAAGACTGCATTGGGAGCTTTGCGACGCATAAAAATTAGGCACCGGCCTCAGGATCTATCAGTGAACCGGTACGTCTTGGAACAGGATCTTTCGGTTTGAATACGACCAAAGCGTCATTGATCACTTCGATCTTGCGGTCGCACGAGGTGTGAGTCGTACGCCAAACATCCAACAAATGTATCTTACCCAAAGCGGCGCAGCACTAGTGACAATCAGTTTGTCACGAATATTCCAAAAGTGCCTTATCTCGAGTCTTGAATTGTGGAACTGAATATTCTGAATTGCCCGATCTTCTAGGTTGTGATGTTGACTGGTATTATGATCTAGGTACTGTGACTCGACCCCCCATACAACGGGTTGTCTATGTGGGTTTCGTGGCCTGTGTGGCAGGCCACAAAATAACCTTTTTATCCTTGTGGGTTGCATTGAAAATTGTCTCGGTGTGACTCGTGCAACGGGACGCTGCTATCTTCCGAAAGAAGAATGCTGCACTTTACCAATACCTGAGCAGAATGCCAGTTCTCGTAGGAATCAATCACAACATAGTAACCCAGTCGACTCGATAGAGTTATCTTCCGATTTAATAAATATTGCTTTTCAATTTAGAGAGCCTGTTTTGAATGGAGGCGTGGAAGTTGACTACCCTACGTCGTATTAGTCAGGCAACCAGACTAGTTCTCTCGTATCTGGACGACTAGGATTCCCCGCCGTTCATGCGTACGAATTAGAAGCGTCCCCCAATCAGTGGCGCAAACGGTACGTACCTACCCCCCTTATCTTTGTGGCCAAGCCGCCTGACGCAACTCCACTTTCCCTCCTCTATCCGATCATCTTTCGTCTTGGAATCCGCTGAAGACTGCACCAGCATCAAAGATCCCCCTATAGAGCGACCAAAACATCAGCCTATTGCCCCTACTCTTGTCACGTACCTTTCAGACCTCGTCCGACATGCCCCGGAAGAAAGCCAAGGCCAAGCAACCGTCGCAGCGAAGCCATCACGGCTGCCAGCGATGTCGCCTGCATAAGATCCGATGCGATGAAGCCAAGCCCAGCTGTGGAGCCTGCACCTCTCGCGGCTATTCGGACTGTACCTTCTTACTGGTGCTCAAGTGGGAGGCCGACTACAGGCATGTCGGCCGCGCTTTTGGGAGGGCTGGGGTGTGGTCCAAGGCGGGAAGGATTCCGACCCAGCAGCCGTCTTCTGTTGTGTGTCGATCTGACTTTGGCCGGATCCCTTACATTCATCAGTCTGGGTTTCTGAACCTGTCTGTATTCGACTTCGAGGATGAGAAAGAGGAAGGCGACGAGGACCAGCTATTACCGCTCCTCGCCTCGTCAAATCCCAACACGTCTCGCTCTGGCAAGACAGATCTTCAAACTACAGAGTCGGCTCTCATACCCCGGCAACTAAACGACCCCCTTTTGGATAACCTACACCTGGCGGACCCGCATCTCGTGTCTTACTACGTACACCAAGTCTGCCCTCTTACTGTCCCTTCTGCCAACTATGCCGCCGGATCACCCTTCTCGTCGTTACTCTTCCCCTTTGCCCTCTCATCCTCCTCCACGGCTCTCATGCATGCAGTGTTAGGCCTCGCTGCATCACATCGAGCTCGCTTCGACAAATCCTTCAACCCGATCGCTTTCAACTACTCCAGAACCGCATTACGATCATTACGGATATCGCTAGCATCCAAGACGTCCATGGAAATCGCAGTTGACACCGAGACCCTCGTCCTCATGATGGTCCTCTGCCAGACCGAGCTCATCAAAGACGGCGATAGCAACTGGGTCATCCACCTTCGTGGCGCCCGGAACCTCTTGTCCTTTCGAAGGCGGCAGCAGCAACTATTATCAACAGAATCAGAAGTCTTAACGCGTCAACACGAGAATCCATGGGAGCAGGTTGTCATATTTGCCGAACGGTTCTTTGCCTTCTGCGATGTTATGGGAAGAACAGCCTGCGGAGAGGAACCCATCTTCGGAAACGACTTCTGGAGCATCCAGGAAGGCCAGGTGGACCTGTGGATGGGATGTTCACCACACCTCGTCAGCATCATCAGTACTATTGCCGAGCTGAGCTGGAAATATCACCGTCGAAGCCCATCATACGATGAGCAGCAGGAGCTTGAAGGTCAACGTAACCAACTCCACAGCCTACTCCAGCAGCCAGATCTGGGCTGGATTGCCGTCGATACGGGCGATGACGGTGTTTTGTGGCGCTGCGTTGAGTTGAAGCGGCTCACCGTGGACCTCTACCTACACGCCGCCTTGGCAAACACGACACCGCTTACATCAACCATCAAACAAAGAGTGCAGAACATCCTGCGCCTTGTCCACGTCTTGCTAAACATGGGCGTCAAGTCTGGGCTGGCGTGGCCGCTTTTCATGGCAGCTTGTCAGCTTGACCCGGAAGAAGAACTTGAATGGGCGACACCTGGAGACGACTGCAAGGACGTTATTCCTTCCTATGCTCGCCCGTTCATCCTTTACGCGTTGGAACAGTTGTCAGAGTCTCTTTTCAACGTCGACCGCACCAGGGCAGTAATAGAGAAAGTCTGGAAGAAGAGAGAATCCGCACGGTTGTCGACTTCAGCCCGACATGGCGTGCTGGCGACGGGCGCTTTCAATGATTGGGCTCGCTTTGTAGCGCCGCTGTGTCACAATATTAGTCTGGCCTGAAGCCATCACTGTAGCTTTACTCAACTGTCCTTGCGGTGGACTTGATAATAATGATACATGTCTTGAATGTTACTTGAGCTAGTCTATCCCCATTTGACCGAGGTCGATAATGTGTAGTTTGACCATATTCCTGTTCATGTCTGGGATCCTCCGGTTGACAGCTCGATGAAATAGGCCATTCTCACAACAATTTGACGCAACTATCCTTAGTTCGTTCATGACCAAGTTGCCGGACCAAACGTGCCATTTGCAGGAAGGCTCTTGAGAGGGATTCCTTGGCCATCAACAGTTGTCCCCTGAACATTGTTACCCCACCAGCTCAGGCTGACCCCAGGGAATACCAGCGCAAAGAAGATGACGATGGCGGAGACGGCAAGGCCAGAATCAAGAGCGGCTGAGAGAACGTAGTTGTACTATCACCCGGTCAGTTAGTAACAGTGCCTGACATCATCATGACTGGAGAGCTTACCTTTGCCCACCAATGCGGGTACTTGTTCTTGATCCACTTGTTAAAGATGAACGAAACCGCAAACGCAGACGTGTAGTTGATACCCGTCGCAGGAGGAACGTTGCCCGTGCCCGCAAAGAAAAGAGGCCAATGCAATCTCGCCAAGAACCTGTTGTTGGGGAACTTCTTCTTCAAGAAAAACGTCACAACCGGCAACAGCGCGCCTATCCAGAAGAGGTGCAACAGGCTCGAGTAAATCTTGCCGATGCTGTACAGCCGAGCCGGGCCGACTGCTCCCCAGATGACGCTGGACGAGAAGTTGACGCGGCCTTGGGGACAGGTGTATCCGTTGGGCTGGTCGGTCTCGCAGATTTCGTCGACGTGGTGCAGCATCCAGAGGACAACGGCGTTCTGCGTCAGGGAACCGACGATGCATGATGTGAGCTGGGCGACAAACAGCGTCCGGCGGGGGATCTTCATGTAAAGACCCAGCTTCATGTCCGCTGCGAAGATCATGGCTTGGCTGAGGCCCGTGTAGGCGTAGAACTTGAAGATGAGCATGACGATGGGTTTTCCGGGGATCAGGTAGCCCGATATAATCTCTCCGAGAACCGTGAGGACGTTGCTGTTGAGGTTGGCGACTGCGAACACGCTGCCAGTGGGAATGAGATAGAACAGTGCCAGTCCGAATGCGACCACCACGCCCCATACGGGCATCTGCGTGTGGTATACCTCCTGGACCATGATTGTGAGGCCGAAGACGACGACGCTAATAATGGCATACCACCACCAAGGTACGTCCTTGTATCGCTCGATCATGCGGGCGTGGACATCCTTCTTTCGGCTCGGGCTGAAAGCACCAAGAATCTCCCTCCAATGGTTGAGGAAGATGTAGGTGGGCACACAACTCATGACGGCAAAGGAGATGCCGTAGCTCAGCGCGAAGGTGACGGGCATGAAGATGGGGCTGTACTTGCGGTACTCGTCCACCAAGAAGTTGCCGTGCTTGTCGACGACTCGCGTGGCGTTGTAGATGTTTCCGGTGTTGTCGTATGTGTCAGCTCCGGAGAACGGCAGGTAAGCGGTGTTCCAGGTGTTGGTGTAGTAAAGGATGGGCGTGATGAGTGCGAAGACAATGACCCAGCCGGCAAAGACGTTGGCTTGAGCCCAGAAAGGGACGACGAGGGGAGAGCCATTGTAGGCTACCTGGGACCAGTCGAATGTGACGGGTAGGTACCCCAGTCCAGTCGTCATGCCGAAGAGGTTGTTGACGATCTTGTTGTCTATTCCGGATGTTAGTCTAATATTCTCTTATCCTTGGTTCTCTCCGCAAAACCCACGCGGAAACTCGTCTAGACTTACTTGGGGCTGCCCAACAGATGAACGCAAATGTGCTAAGTCCTGTGAAGAGAAACCCAGGAAGCCAGTACTGCGATGTGTTAGCAAGTCTGAAATGAAGCACATTGTGGTTGAGGTCAAACTTACCCAAACCCAGCCGCCCACGAATACATATACGAAAAAGCGATAACGGGAAATGTTCCAACCATCTGCACTAGGATTCGACTTTCCGTGCAAGGTCTGGAAAAGCGCCGCGTTTGCTAGCGTGGATGGCCAAATCATGTGCGGCGGCTCCACGATAAACCTATAGGCCAATCCGGCCAAACCAAGGCCAAAGAGTTGCATTGTCAGGGCAAGCAAGAATTGATATCCAACCGGCGTATCAAGAGCATAGAAAGCCGTTGCCTTCTGTGCCTGAATAATGTCGGTGGCCCACGAAGGGCCAAAGGACAGATTGGACATGATGGTGATGACGGCGTGCTCCTTGATGTTGAAGTAGTGGTCGGGGTTGAGCACGATTTCCCGCCCAAAGACGCGGACTTTCATGATGGGGAGGAGGTGAGCGACCGCGCGCCCGACAGGGAACGCGACTAGCTGGGCTACCAGTGACGAGATGCTGACACTAGGATACCGCATGGAGAAGAATTGGTTGATGCCGGTGCCGAGAATAGTGAAGAGAATACCGATAACCCACATCCGCAGCGTGTTGACGGGCATGGAAGGGTCGTCGACATTGGGAACGTTGGCGCGGACTTCAGGGCATGGCGAATTGTCCGACTCAATGTCGAACTCTTCCTCGATGGTTCCAATGGCATAGTCGGTGGCCTTGTCGGGGTTTTGAAAGTGATCAAGGCCCTCTTCATTGGCCTCCCTCGAGGTGTCGACATTTGCGACTTTAGAAGTCTCCATTGTCAACTACCAACTACCGCGAGGTAGTTGTTGCAGAGTCGATGGATAGCTTGGCGGGTGGTGGGGTAGGAACTTGAAGAAAAGATGAGCATGCGTTCGAAGAATGAAGGAAGCCGGCCAGCTCGGTGTGAAGAATGCTTGAAAACGATCATCGCGGTCGTCTATATATGCGACGTTGACGGTTGCTTATCATCAACGTTGATAGACGGTGAGAATCTCCCCCGCATTCTAGACAAGCCTCGCGTGATGACCCCGAGGTCAAATCGGCCAACCTCTGGCCGAACCTACATTCGGGGAAGGGAAGGTCCAAGCTATCTTTGACACGGAGTGGACTCTTACCAAATAGCGCTATCTCCAGGGGTTGTGACAATCACGCAAGGGTCATGCCACGCGATTGCGAGGTCATTGGCTCAGGTGGCCGCGCTAGATACCGTAGTCGAAACGTAACTGAGTTGCCGCTGTTGTTTGCTGCTGTGCGGGGTGAAGAGCAATAAGAGTTGACTAGAAGTATGGGAAGGTCCAGGACGAGGATAGAAATAACCGGTCCTCGGCTCGATACTTGGGGATTTTGCTCTAGTCTTATCGTAAAGTTATCCCTCTCCGACACGAGTCATGCGATAACTTGAGAGGCCCAGAACTCAGATAGAAACACCCAATGACATTGACAAGGTCTGGGCTTTGGTGGCAAGTGCGGGGTTGGTGGGGCTTGCTGAACGGAGGGAAGGTCCAACACGATGCTGACCAACTTGTGACCTCTTAGATACTAGACTATCCGCAGGTGGAGCCGGGATTAAGCCATTCTCCGCGATAGTGCTTCGTAGTGACCGACGGATGTCACTCGTTCGCTTATCGTCTTTAGTCTTCCACTTGTCGATGGCCTCATCCTCTTGTCATTGTCTTTGCACGTCTTATGTTGCAATTTTAAGTAATTTCTCCTCTAGTCGTCAACGTGCCAGGCAACTTCATACAAGCTTGAATCATGGCAGCCGACGAACCTAGCTTGAACAAGGAGTCAAGCATCCTCATCATCGGGGCGTAAGTAAAAGACACAGCCCAGACTTGCCAACTTCACCCAACTCGGGTAATACAATCTTCACAGCTAACCCCCTCATCTCATAGGGGAACGTTTGGAATCAGCACCGCATACCACCTGGCAAAACGAGGCTACTCCAATGTCACTTGCATTGATCGCCATCCATGCCCTAGCCTGGACTCTGCCGGACATGACCTGAACAAGATCATCCGGACCGAGTATGAAGAGCCTCTATACGTCGAACTGGCATTGGAGGCGCTCGAAGCCTGGAGAAAACCCGAGTGGGACGGCATTTTCCACGAAACAGTGCGCTTCATCGCACCTCGTCATTGTGACTTCCAACTAACATAATACACCAAGGGCCGTATGACGATTACAACAGGCAATGAACAAGCTGAAAATCACCTTCGTGAATCTTACGAAAACCTCAGCAAAGTAGGACAGGCTGGCAAAATCGAGTTCGTCCAAGGGAAGGAGCAGATTTTGCGCTACGTGCCTCAACTTCGAGACGCTCCTGACATCGAAAATTGGAAAGGCGCCTTCAACCGCCAAGGCGGCTGGGCGCATGCACGGAAAGCGCTTGAGAAATGGGGAGCCGAGGCGCAGAAGATGGGAGTCAAGTTCGTGTCAGGCCCTCAAGGCACAATGACAGGCTTGCAGGTTGACAGCTCGGGCGCTCTCAGTGGAATCCGCGTTGCGTCAGGTGAAGTTCTCCATGCGGACAGATATATCCTGAGCACGGGTGCGGCATCTCCCGAGGTGCTCCCAGAACTAGCCAACGAGCTGTGGTCAAAATGCTGGCCGTTGGCTCATGTTGAGCTCACAGAAGAGGAAATCGCCCAGTGGAAGGGGATTCCAGTCGTCGACCATTTCGAATTCGGGTTCACTTTCGAGCCGGACCCCGAGACAAGTGAGCGGAACTCTACACTAGACACCAAAACGTGCTAACAGACCCAATAGGGCTGATGAAGATCTGTGACAATTGTCCTGGATATCAATACCGGACTGGGACTGTCACCAACGATGCTGGCAACGTCTCGTCCTACTCTATTCCAAGATATGCCAGCGCAAACCCAGAAGATGGCATTCCTGCGGAAGCTACAGCGTCAATCAACCGTTTCATCGACGCTGTTATGCCTCAATTCTCCGGAAGACCTCTTGTCAACGCAAGAGTCTGCTGGTGCACCGACTCGCCAGACAGTCACTGGCTAATAGATAGGCACCCCAAGCACCAGGATGCGTTGTTGGCAACTGGAGACTCTGGCCATGCCTTCAAAATGTTTCCCATAATCGGTAGCTACATTGCCGATGCCCTGGAGGGTCGTTCAAGGGGGTTGAGAAAGGAATGGAGGTATGGGAACAGGAAAGTTGAGGCAGCTGCTACACGGCTGGGCACGGAAGTCAAGGACCTGAGAGATGTCTAGTTTACTGTCAATACTACAAGAAATGAACAAGCTTAATTTTCTCCAAACAATTCAGCCACGATTGTCACACTCGCTAACGTGGTTGATGGTAATCTTGCAGTCGTTGCCCAAATCCTTTGATCCGCAATTTTAGCAACCTCCAGTATCACGAATAGCCTGATACACCCACCACAAGGCGTTGCCATTTATGGAGCAGTCTGTGACCTGCACGAAGACACCGCAGCCATAACCGAAGCTATCAGCCCAACTGTTCCCTGTGAGCATGTTCTCCCTTCATAACTGTTAGAGCCACTAGTTCCCTGGAACGGCGGGGAACCTACCCGGTGCCGTAGAAGAAATCATCGCGTCGTGTTGCCCGGTTCACAGCCCGGTTGCAGTACTTCACGGGGACAGTGCTGCAGAGACCTGCGTCTTTGCAGTCGTATGACGGCTCGGCTGGAACCGTTTTCTCGGCCGGCGGCGCTTCTGTTGAAAGTGCAACCCAGCTCTCACAAGAAAGCTAATTGCAGTATCCAGAGTCAGTTTTGGGAGCCATAACAGGGTGGAAAACTTTTGAAAGGCGTACCGATGTAACGCAAGGCTCTTATGGCATGGTGCAGAGCTCACTGGTGGAAGTTTGCCCGCAGGAGCTGCCATGGGGAGTCTCAATGCCTATAGTCACTGGCGACTGAGTCGTCGCTGGCGGCAGGGTTGGAAGGGGTGCTACGTGTTCGCAGGCGTTTGATCCTGGGAGTTTGGGCAAGACGTGGTAACTGTTATGAGACAGTAGCTATTGAAGTCGTGGGAGATGGCCGATGGTTTGTGGCAGATTGATGAGAAGTTGTCAGCAAGAGGTGGAATAGTTTTGTCTGCAATTTCCATATCACTCTAAAACTCTCGCCATCTTCTACATATTCCCTGCCAGCTTGGTTATTTTAATCTGGACTCCAGCCTGAGCACCCAGGTTCCTGAGCTCCTGTCTCATTGGAGGGCCCCATTCCTCATAGTCCACTATCTTCAACAACAAACGAAACCCACGAAGGCGAGGTGTGAAATTCCTCCAGTCCTGCAGCCACGATCGAAGAACCTGCAAAAGATGGACATCCCGCCACTGCCACTCCTCTTGGAGGTACAGATCGTCTGTAATGGTTAGGAACTCAATACTTGGCGGGAGAACACCCTGTAGAAGCTCTATATCTGGCCTGGATGGCAAAAAGCCCAGCAGAAACGGGAGCGGGACTTCCAATCTCTTCAGCGCGCTGAGATTGCTAAAGGCCTTGAATTGCCCTGTTACCCGGAGGGGCGGAAACTCGGGCTCTGCTCGTGCCATGTTAGACTCGGCCGAAATAGTCAAATCGGTCAGAGTGCTTCGAACATGGGAGAAATCGGCTGCTATTTGGTCGAGATCGATGGTATCCGTGACGAATCGGTTTTTGAGATCTGGGCGGTAATACCAATCCCATTGAAGTTTTTGAAGCCCACTGGCAGCTGACAGTACCTGACCGAGATGTCCATCTCGTATCATGGTCAAATTTAGTGAGGTCAGCCTCAAAAGACTTGGTGGGTATGGTGCAGGCCATACGAAGGTGGCTGGGTCGTCGATTGAGGCGGTGATGCGTTCCACTGATGGCAGGTAAAAGTGCGGGAGGACGTCTGCTGTTTTTCTGACATCTGTGTGTCTGCGAATGTCGATACCGAGGGTGAAATGCGCAACAGACACATCCTTGAGGTACTCGTAGGAAGGGAGGCGGCCATCCGTGGAGTCCTCGCAGAGCGCCGACCTGAGCATCATGCCAACGAGGCGGCTCTCTCTGGTAAAGTTCTTACTGAGGCGAAGAGATCTTAGGCGTGGGAGCTGAGATAATAAGAGAGCGAGAAATGCGTCCATGGTGCCGGCGCGTATTTCTTGTATCCACAGGTTGCCGTATGGCACGTCAATTCGCTTGATGCATTGAATCAGCGCCTTCAAGTCATACTCGGCGACTGAAATCTTGGGGCTTTGACGTCGGAACTGATGTTCGTTGCGTTCGAAGGTGGCACTGTCCAAGGTAAGGTTCTGGACGAAGGCAGCTAGCTCAGGTCTGCGCAGAATGCTTCGCAGCAGGGAAGCGATTGGGGGTGTTTGGGAGTCTGTCCATGTCCACTGGATACTGGAGTACAGAAATGGCTCGGCGAGGGAGCGCAAGTCGGTACTGACGAGACAAAGCTTATGAAGCGTTGAGAAAGGAAGCGACGCAATTATTGGACGCAGAACATCTGTCGGGCTGCTGAGAAGAGGGGACACCATTGAGATATCTCGCTGAACGTTGTGTTGATCGTGTGTCCGCGAAGACTTGTGATGCGCAGGGCAGCGGGAAGATCTGATGTTATATACCGTACGTGCTAAATGCCAGGTACCCACATTGAGCATTTATCTAAAAATAAGTAGCAAGGTAGACTGGGGTGTTCATTGGTCTACCCCCAGGCTGTACTGTAATAGCTCGTCTCACCCATCGCCAATGTACCTCTACGTAATCATATACCCAAGGTCCCAAATGCGATTTCCCCACAACAACTAGGTATATAGCCGCGTGGGAAGAGTTAGACTAAGGACCCAAGTAGTCCATGGCTATCAGACACAGGATAGTCGAAGAGTCGTGAGTATCCATGAGAAGCGGCCATATCCTAGTCATCCACCGTCATGTCATTGGGCAGGGCTGGCCATGTGACATCAGGCTCTGCATATGGTCGGCCTCCCACCTCAGCGCCCAACAGGCCCTTTTCCCAACATTTTGTATTTAAGCCTCACTGTGCCGCCTTCTCAAACGTAATTTCAATCGCTGTGCATCTTCAGACCAAAATGTCTGTGTCATATGTGGACATCGATCCGGATGGAGACACTCTGATCATTCTCCCTCATCCAACGGACCCTTACTTGTGGAACGATGACCCTCTACCCGCCGAAGACCATTCACCCACAGAAGATATTCCACCCGCCGAAGATATTCTACCTGCCGAAGACCTTCCACCTGCCGAAGACCTTCCAGTGGATGAGGACATTCCAGCGGATGAGGACATTCCAGCGGATGAAGACGTTCCAGCGGATGAAGACCCTCCAGGCCCTGACGAAGAGTATCCTATTGTCGAGTCTCGCTTCAAGGTTTCTATGAAACATCTCACCATGGCTTCACGTCGCGCAAAGGCTATGTTCGCGGGGAATTACGTCGAAGCTCAGCCGCAGGCCGACGGCCTCCGTCATTGGAAATTCGAACCAATTTTCGAACCGCGCGCTTTCGAATACGTCATGTATGCCCTGCACGGGCAAAGTCAGAAGTTGCCTCAAGTCGTGTTAATTAAGACATTGGCCTGGATCGCTGCGGTAGTAGATGATTTGGATTGCTACTACGCATTGTGCTTCTTTGCGGACGTTTGGATCGGCCATCTGGGAGCATCAGTTCCTGATAAGATCTGTGATGATCTCCCTCGATGGATTCTAGTTTCCTTTGTGTTCAACAAGCCGGGCCTCTTCGAATCAGCCACACGGGTAGCGATCTTGGAGGGCAAAAATCACTTTTCTCCCGCCAGACTTCCAATCCGCCCAAAGATCATCGGTATGACAATTCTTTGAATGATATAGCAGTTCTAATTCCATGAGTAGAAATGATTGACACCGAGAGAGAAGGCTTGCTGGAAGTATTAACTGCACAACTTCACTCTCTCATCCAGCACATCTCCGATGACGTGACTTGTGATTTCGAGTGCAGGTCCAACGTAGTTGGCACGCTCGTCCACGCGATGATGTCCAGCAAACTCTTCTTACCATGTCCATGCCGACCGTTCGTGGACCTAAGTTTGTCGACCGTCACTCGCATGATCAGAGAATTTCAATTGCCGGGACTACATATCTCACACGGCGGGCATGACGGCATACCTTTCGGCACTTGGCTCGTTTACCGCGAGGATTCCGTCCCCTATGAGGCTGAAGCCCCAGCGAAAGATTGCGGAGGCATCGAAATCCCGATGCACACAAAGACGGAGAAGCGCTCTACGCTAGGCTATCGTTCTAACAAGCACGATTGCCACTTGCAAGACCTGGTCGATTCTGAAATTGAGAATCTACAGACCGAGGTCAAAGGCCTAAAACTGTCTGAGTTTGTGTAAGGGTTGCTAGGAAGACTCACGTCACTTGACCATCTTAGTTATCCTGCTTTGCGTGCAAACTGGTATCAATGGTATTTGAATGCTTCGAGCACGGATGGATAGTCGAAGGGCACATGAAAGAGAATGGGTGAAGGTGATTGGAAGGCGATATTCAGGATAATCAAAAGCCGTCATTATGAAAGTCTTGCAAGTAAATGGCTCTCTTGAAGGACATGTTCTACAAGAGAGAATGTAGCCACAATTAGTATAATCAATCAAGCTTGTATCTCACTTGAGTCGCTCGGGTGATTGCTTGATAACCTCACTTCGCTCCCCGGTTCAACTTCAGCCCAGCTGTTTATCACCCCGCTCCGCTCACTCCTTTGGTTAAGGAGCTCAGCAATAGCTCTTGCTCCCATTCTTGGCCATTATGTGACTTCATCAGCGTGATGGCAGTCGGCTTTGGGCCTCATTTTGGGACTGGAATCCCAACGTTTGGATTTTATAGCGAAGTCGTAGAACTTAGCCCTGATTGAATCCTTCCATGTTTTGAGAGAGTCGGCTCCTAACATGATACTCCCCACTTCTAAAGGCTGGCTACATTACATCAATAAGCTCTCTATTGCTTTTGCCTGGCAGGAGCGGGATTAGTATAAACAACTGAACGGCCTTGCGTGATCCGCGTCGGAAGTATGTGATGCTCGAGTGTATGCCTAGAGCTGTCTCGGATTACGCCGGCATGCCCTCCCCACACAATGATTAAACTATATCGCCGCCGGTATGGAATAACCCGGAGACGGCCGAATGTTAGCAGTTGGGAGGCTGAAACATACATATTACGTCATCCGTGGGATCCAAGTCAGGCCACTGGCTTCGACAAGGTTCATTTAAAAACCTACTCAGCCTACTTACGATTCTGACCCAGCACCTCTGCGCTGTTGCACAAGAAACGCAAGCACACGCATCATGACACCTTTCCAACGATTTCCCCGGTTTAACCAGCTCGCGACGCCCGCAACCGTAGCTGGCATCGCCCTCGTGCCAATCTTCGCGTACACGGTCAAATCCTACCTAGAATGGCGCGCCCTTGGCCGAGGCGGCTTACCGCATAACATCTTCGGCTTCGCAATCCAGAGCGTGTTGCAGCTCGTCGCCAAACGGGACACAATCGATGAGTCGCCGTTTTCAGCCCCCACGATTGTCGCTCGATACAAGCCGTATGGCGAGGACACGTTTCTGGGCGCGCCGCTTCCCGTGCGGGCGGGTAGTCGTCCGACCGTGCCGGGCTTTGCGGCCCCGCAGCGGCAGATTACGGAGCAGGGGACTGCGGCCATGAAGGCCAAGATGTCGGGCTACCTGGACCAGGTTGCGGCTGCGAACCCAAACGCCCTCGTCTGTGAACTGTCCAAGCTGGAGGGCGGCAATGGGCCGGGCATCTTCCTGGCGGACAAAGCCCGTGCTCCTGCGTTCATGTCTGATCTGAAGGGCGAGGTGGTGCATCATCACCTCGAGGGCAGCTCGCACATGGTCCTCAGCTTGACCGATGCGAGAGAAGCTGTCAACAAAGGGTGGGCTCAGCGGTTCCCCTTGGCCGGGGTGCGTACCATTCCCTGGACTTATGTCTTCTTCTATGCGCCAAGAGACGATGAGGAGTTGGCCGTGTGGAAGAAACTCGTCGTTGCTTCGCTGAAGTTTGTCACTGCTGGTGGGCCAAGTATCAACGACGTGTAGCAAGTTCAAGAACATATCATCCGATCTGCTCATTGTATAATTATTCGACTTTTACCATTTGAGAATGAACACAAGGCTTCGTACCGTCGTGAACACCATGAGGTAGTCGCCATCCCGCAATCCCTCGAACGACCCTAAACATTCTTCAAGATGTTAGTAGGGGATTGACCAAACTACCTCCCAATCCGTCAATGTACATCCCGGCCACGGCCGCAACCAAGCAGCTCCCCTAGTCCCTGCGCACATACAAAGCCAATCCCCCAAACCGCTCTGAATCAAACTGAATCCCATACATGTCATACTCCTTCACCATCTCCCTCGTCCGCGGCGAATCCTCATCCGTCGTCCAAGGCCTACATCAACACATGCTATATCAGCACACAGACACGCGACGCCACACCACAGAACTTACGCGCACAGTACCTCCTCCCCATCATCCATCGTCATGACCTTCCACTGCTTCTCCCCCGCCTCCTCCCGCACCTCGTTCCACAGCATCGCCGCCGGCCGCGCAATATCGGCGACGATCTGCTTCACCGGCACGTTGGGGTGGCAGCTGAAGACGAGGACGTCGTCATCGACGTGCGTGAAGCCCAGGGCGCCGCGCCCGCCGACGACCTCGACATCCTGCGCGGCGAGGAACTCCTTGGCGAGCGTCGTGTACGCCGGGTCTTGCGCCAGGATGGGTAGCCGGTCGGTGCCCTGCTGCTTGCCGAGGAGGCTGGCCATGGTGATGGCTGCCAGGTGCTGTATCATGGCGCTGCGGCGGGGCAGGCCGTCGAGCGTGTGTTGGATATCTAGGGTCGGATAGCTGGCAGTGCCTTCGAGGCTGCCGAGCCCGAAGCAGACGATCTGTTTTGCCTTTGGTTTGCTTTTTGTCAACAAGTCGGTGACTCTAGCACAGGAATCGCTGTTCAGCCACAGAGCCCGGGTTTCATCCCACGCCGCTTGTAGCCGGGCGAAGTCTACGGGTGATGTCAGGTCCTCAGAGCTCCGTCCAAGGAGAAGTGTCTGCGTGGCGAGCATCCGATCCTCGTCGCTGATGGGAGTCTTCTCCAGGACGTTGTCGGCCGCCTGTTCGTCGCCCTCCCCTTCCGCATCGGAGACCATAAATTGGTAGTGCTTGAAATAAGGGTTCACAGAGCTAAGTGTATTCATCTGTCAGCTGCGGTTATCACGACTCGTTGTACCGAACTGCGACAAACGCAGACTTGTCCAAGCTACTCATAGCAAGACGGGACCTACTAATTATTTTTTACTTCGCTGTCGCGGCGACGCCATCGAGGACTGAAGTACAAGGGACAAACCATGCCATTCACTACAGTACACGGTCAATCAGTTGCAAACAAGACAACTTTAGCGTCTACGTACTGCTATAGACACTCATATCATGGGGTATTGGGTCCTTGGCCAACTCTGCCTCGATATGGCAGAACATGTCCTTGGTGAACATTTTAGCCCCCGACGCGTACACGTCCTTGACATATTTCCCCAGCTCGCGCTGATTCGCGGTGACAACACGGTTCTGTTTATTAGCGAGTCTCTCGTGGGCCGGGAGAGATCTGGTGTAGGTAGGCTCGTCTGATAGAGGAGCCATTTTTAGGCTGAATCTGACGGGCAGTGGAGCTATCAAATATGAAACAAGGACAAGAGATGACAAAATATCATGATCCTCTGCGTGGTCGCTGAGGGTTGTTGGTTCTTGGAATCCTGCAGGGAACATTGGCGTCATGTGACCGTAAGGCAGCAATGAGACCCGATCGAGCTGACCTCGGGCTCCATTCCCATTCTCATTGTGTTGAGTGAATATAGATATAATTATATTGCGTCCGAATACCATGTATCCTCTATAGTAGTATACTTCCAGTTCAGCCACATATACGGTATAGGTATAAGCCCCTAATCTCTGGTGACGTTCTCCTCGTCGCTCGCGTGGTCTAAAGCAGCAGTCTTTCTCGTCTCAACCGGAACATGGTTCCTCATAGCTATCCACGTAGGGAATGCCGCTAGCACTGTATGATTATTAGCGTTTTCGCTTCCAAAAAGGTCAGTCAGGACTCACCCAACAGGATCGTGTTCACAGCCAGAGGCACTCTGCCGCCGTGCCACTCTCTCGAGTTTATACCATAGCTAATGGCCTGCGCAAAACTCTCCTGGCCTCGCAGAATGCCCGAGAAGCGACTCAGCTCAGAGATATTGTCGGTCATAGTGGCCAGGAAGTAGTACAGCCAGTTCTGCAGAGCCTGGCGAGAAAACTCCCAGAGCATCAGGACAAAGAAGCCCTCGACGAAGCCGACATCCTCCCAGTCCCAGACAGGCGGGTTGGCCGTGTACTTTTCTTGGATGACCCAAGCGTACACCCAGGCGATGACGTGCAGGGCCACGGTGTAGTAGAAGCCAATCTCGATGCGGCGCTTGACGGCCAGGCCCTTGTAATCCAACAGCATGCTCATGATCTGAGATGACAGCAGCGTGCCAAATTGGGTCACGAAGCCAACCAAGGCGCGCGCACGAACACCAAAGTAGATGGTCTGGAAGACGCCGTTATACTGGTTGAAGTAGGCAGCCCAAAAGATTGGCAAGAGGAGCAGGATCTCCTTGCGCGTGCTGACCTTCCACAGCGCCTTGAACTCAGCCTTGAGACTGGCCTCGGCCTTGACGACAACCCGGGTGCCGTCAGACCGCTGCACCTTTTCCGGCCGCGACAGCGCGAGGGCCATGGGAGCGGCGACGCACTGTAGCGCCACGAAGATCAGGTACGTCTTGGGATCGATCTTCCCCTTCTTCTTGGCCTCGGCGCTGTGGTTCAGACCGAGTACAATGGCTCCGCCGACTAGCGGGCCGCCGGTCCGGAACCAGAGCCAGATGTTCATGTACTTGCCGCGCTTGCCGGCCTCGGGATAGCCGAGCGCGACGGCGCCCTCGGAGACCCAGAAGAGGCCGGCCGAGACGCCGCAGCACACGGCGCCGACGAGCACGAGCCACACGTTGCCGAAGCGGTTGTTGCAGTAGAGGCCGGCCGAGTAGACGGGGTATCCCACGGCGCCGAGGAACAGCGTCCACGAAAGCCCGATGCGGTTGGCGATGGGGCCACCGAACAGGCAGAAGAAGCCCATCAGCGCAAAGACGAGCGCGTTGGCGGCGTTGACGAGGTACGGCTTCTGGGCTCCGCCTGCGCCGAGCGAGTTCATGGCATTCCACAGGCCGGGCGCCAGGAAGCCGACGCTGCCAATGACAAAGGCATTGAAGAGGCTGGTGTGATACCAGGTTCGCTTCGTGGGGGGAACAGCGGCCGGTTGTTCCGGCGTAGAGACGTCGAAGACGGTTCCCTCTTTGGGGATCGCCCGAGTTGTTTCGGCCATTGCTAGATTATCGACGATGTGGGACATGACCAAAACGCCGGGTTAGCAGTCGCTTTTATATATCCAAGCTGCACGATCTCACCATCTCCGGTGCCGTCTTACGGTTCTTACCCAACCGTTACGGAATCTTCTGACATGGATGAGGAAATTTCTGCACTGTCGCCGCAGTGGGATTACCATCTTCAAGTGTAGGCTGTTCTGCCGATCTCCCGTGATGCCTGGTTGTTTCGCCGAGTTGATGGCAACCCTGGATGAAAAGTACTACGTGGTATTCCCTAAGGCCCACTAGAGCACAAACACCTTCCTCTTAAAGAAGAGATCCCGCCGCTCCGGTAAGTCATACTGTAACGTAGGGAACCCTCTAGCTGGTGGATACGTGAAGACGCCATTCGGGGGTCGATCACATCAGCCCTGTCTCCACTCGTAACATGGGCATGCAAAACTGTTCGAAGACACCAGAAAAGATGGGTTTGTGGCAAAATCACCGCCTGATCATTCTTGGCTACTTGCTTCCTGCCAGTGTTGAGGATCCCAGATCTACGACGGGGTTAGTCTTTACTTTCAAAAGAGTGTTATGGAAACCGGGTATCAATGAAACGGCTGGTTGCATAGAGCCTCTGCAACTGCGCGTAGGTGATAGGCAACTCAGCCAACCCCCAAGTTACCTCATACCGAACACTAGGCGCCTCACTTCCCATCGCGGATTCAAGTAGTTGAAGAGTTGTTACGGGAAATGAGAGACAAGCACCACTAATTCACTTGATCTAAATTCTACATAGTAAGATCGAAGCCGTGAAGTGGACCAACGGCTTCTCGAACAACAGCAGCCACCTTGTCAATCCCGAGCTTGGCCAGGTAGAAGCGTTCATGATGTCTGCTAGTGTTTTCACTTTATAACACAAAAAGCGCCTTGCTCGAGTGACATGTTGTGAAATATCGCGTGGAAGTAGAATCATCCAATTTCACGTCATGGCCTGGTACAGGGTAGTCTGGCGTTTTTGTGGAACAGGAGGTCTTTTAGGGGTCCGTGAGACAGACAGATCAAAANNCATCTTGGGTGACTGCGTTCAACAGTTTCGTATCAACTTGGGAAGCGAATTCATCTGGCGGCTAAGTTCAATATTGTCGCTGTGTGGTGTCCGACTTCATCACTTCGGAGGAGTTGATGAACAGTCGTTCGAGAGCAGTGCTGGAGTAGTGACAGAGCACGTGTACCTGTTGGGTTTTGATGGCGACTGGTGGTACAAGTTCAAATGGACTCGAGAGCCGTGTTATTTGCTGTGTTGAGTGTACCAGAGTGCACCAACGTCATGGACGCGTGGCCAAGACTGAGGATGCCGTCACTGTTAGACCAGTAGTAAAAGACGCGCAGCCCGAACACACTCACCCGCGAGTTCGGTAATGGCCACGGCATCAGGTATCAGTACCGCCCGTACTGCATTTGATACGAAGCACCAGGGAGACATGCACTGATCTACGGGTATGAAATTGTCAATCTACAGTTCAGGGCGCATATAAGAATGCCTTATTCCTCTCGAGAAAACTTCTATCTCTCACCAGCACTCACTCAACACTACAACCACCAGAATAATTACCAACAGCCTTTTATTTCTTCCAGAAACAACTTAAAACCGTGTCGGTTCCTTTCCCACTTCAAACCACCACCGCCAAAATGATGTTCGCCGCTGTCCTCGCCGCCTTTGCTTGCGTCGCTACTGCCGTCCCTACTGGAGTCAAGGCCTCGATGGCTTGCACGCCCGGCACCTATGCTTGCACGAACGATGCCAGGGGATGGCAGATATGTGCCATTACTGGCCAGTTCAGCAACATCACTGGTCAGCTCGGTAACATCACTGGCCAGTTCGTGGTGAGTAGTTTCATGGCTTAGTAGCCTTGCTGCAAAGTGATAGACTGATGACACACAACTACAGTTCGGTGGTACTTGCCCTCCCGGGACCTCGTGTCAGTTCCTCCAGGCTAGCAAGAGCCCCTACTGCGTCCCACCTGACTTCAAGTTCCCTTACGATTCGAGCTATTAATTCAGTTACATTGGCCGACGTGAGGAAGCGTATCCGCCCTCCTTTATCAGATAGAGCCTCCTTGTCCTTCTTGTTTCTTTCTTTACTCTCTTTTGGCCTCGTGATGAGCGTTCTAGGCTTTTGTTTAACAAGATGGAAAAGGGAGGGGAAGAGGAAAAGGAGCGGGGACTCGCGGAGTGGTTTTGTGAACAATGACGATGATGGCGAATGAACAGCTTCTAGCGGTGCAGCTCAAAGGCTTATTGTTCGGTCCCTGTGCCATACGGCATTAAGTCTGTATCAAATGCCAATTTTACGTACTGAATTGTGTTCTATGCTATTGTGGCTGGCACCTCCTGGCACCTATAGAAATAGATGGCTGACAGATGGATGCTGATACGACAGCCTAAAAAAGTCACACATTGATTCAAACCGGAACGAACGCCTTCCAGCTATTGGAAGGGCTATTCACAGCGGTAGCCCAGAAGTTGATATTACCTGTCTCCTAAATGGGGAATTATTTAACACAACAGCCCCAGAGGCCTGACTTTTCTTACAGACAATGTTGTTCACTCTGTAGAAGGGAAGTGAAGACGCCTGATACCTACCATCTAAACGCATTATGAACTGTGATAGGAATTGTAACCGTATCAATTGACATTCTTTCTCTAACCAATTCTCCCCGTATTCCTTACGTTGAGCCTCTCTAAATCTGCCGTTGCCGGTAGCAGCGATATACCGTAAACCCCTGAATGGGGTCCCCAACACCCTTTTTTTAGGGGTGACACCCTTAAACCTAAAAGACTGACACGCCTTTGCCGACATTCCCGGCTTGCTCCCCTGAGCGGGGTTCCTAACAGCCTTTCTTATGAGTGACACCCTCAAACCTAAAGACTGACATACCGTTGCCGACATACCGTTGCCGACAGGCCGGTGCCGACATTCCCGCCTCGCATCCTTATTACGGTTGCTGCGGAAATATTTGCTCTCAGACTAACTTTCGTCATGCGCGGATACGAAAGAACCAGTTCCCCAACTGTCGACGGTGAGCTTTGGCGTCGATGATTGTTCTAGCCCTGGTGGCAGGCTGCCGCTGCGGCCCCGCGTTTCTCTTGAAGCTTAGCTCACGCCAGTGGGCCTCAACGTCGAGTTTGTAAACCCACGTCATTTTCCAGGACTTTGCATGTCGTGACAATAGCTCCAGGCATCAGCTGAAGGGATAGATAAGGGCTACCAGACCTCAAAATTTGACTGCTTATGAATAATTAAGCAGATT
Organism: Neonectria neomacrospora; assembly: GCA_013756995.1. NCBI lineage: Eukaryota > Fungi > Ascomycota > Sordariomycetes > Hypocreales > Nectriaceae > Neonectria > Neonectria neomacrospora. The sequence continues at coordinate 28,023 of JABSTB010000380.1, forward strand.
TAGTTTACTTCAGAGATATATTTGTAGAGTTCCTCCCGTTCTTCGTTACCAATGCGAACCTTTTTCTTATCTATAAGTTCAGGATAATAATCTACATTATCACACCTAACTTCTAATACTGTTCTTCATAGCTACCATATTAGTACCTGAGAGTTCTAATTGTTTTAAACGTTCTTGGTATAAAGCTAACGATTGTCAGTAACACCAGATCGAGCTCGTCGGCCGCTCCACGCCATGCTGGAGCCCTTTCCTTTCCCACCCAAAGAACGCGTTAGCTGCCAATCGATACCTCATTAGGCTCCAGGCTGTGTTATGGATCATATAAGTCATTCGCCGACACACTGATCTATAATTGTTGCGACGGAAGGGACATTTCCCGAGCAAGATGATTCAACACTGACGAAAGTCCTGATGCCAAGTCCCTCTCAAGCCGGATATTGAAAACCCTTACCCTCCGGAATGGGAGTTTCCCGACCTTGGCCCCTGGGGTTTCTTTTTGCGGGCCCTTGATGTAGCATCTAACTTAGTCTTCGGTCCGTGGCCTTCCACCCGCAAGGTGGCCAAACTCGGATAATCGGCGAGCCACCGGCTAGACGGGTGAAGGCTGAGGTCATCCAATCGTCAAGGGTGATCATTCACTAAGGCAAACTGGAGCAAATGACAGGATGAGACCGTTTGGTCATGCTCTGGATTCCGGCGTATGGTCACTGCAGCTTTAATGATAGTGACGACATTAGACTTATGGTCTGCATTAATTGATATACGCAATTTATTACTCCCGACACTGCTTTGAAGAAGCTCAAATGCGTTTGTAGAGACCATGAGTGGTGGTAGATAAGAGAGATCATAGCGATTTACCCCGGTCATAAGAGGGCCAAGTGGGATGAATATTCCCAGTAGTAAGTGGCTGAGGGGGGACATTAGCGCTGGCCACGGCAGGCAGTGACATATCTACACATTGTCGGAGAGATAGTCTCGCCGTCCCGTCTGCATCTCGCCATGGCCATGCACCCACTCAATAATTGAACCACGCATCAAACGGGGCTATGAAACTCAAATATTGCATGTTTGGCGAGACATGGCGAGACATGTCTTCTCGATTTTAGCTTCACGACTTGCCCCTATTGCCAACCTCTCACCTTTCCTAATGTCTAAATTTAGCCTTGAAACTCTGTCAATCATCTTCTCGGGCTTGTGATTTCGGATCGGTTGATTCAATTCCTCCGACCCTGGAAACGCACGTATTGGGGACCGGTCAATCCCTGGCTAGTAAATTTGCTTTTGGCAGGGGTTGGCATCTTCGGGTTGTTGTTCGGGTGAGAAGCAGTGAGCTGTTTAGGGAGTTGGCGTCAAACTATCTATACGAGCTGAATTTGGCTGTGGTTGCATGATTCTAGCGCCGGTTCAGGACGGAGACCATGAACTCGGTTCGACCCGAGAACTAAGTTTTTATCAGGACAGCCAGGTTGAACACGATCTCAGCAACGAGATAAATTTTGTATATAAGTCCCTTCATTATCTTCCCAGTTCTCTTCTCGTCACTCCCAAGTTGGGCTCTAGGATAATACCGCTTACCTCCCTTCTATTCTCTGCTTCTAAGAAACAATCAAATCATCTATTCTCCCCTTTAACTAGTAAAGAGCATTGGATTCGCCCAAAATGCTTCTCAAACAACTCCTGCTCTCCGTCGTCCTGGGCGCCGTTTTTGTAACCGCCCTCCCGCAGCCCGAGTCCCAGGAAGGGGATCTTGAGGCTAGGGAAATCGAGGACACCCTGGTTGCCCGCGGCAACTCCCGCTGCCCCAGAGGCCAAGACTCCGATATGCACGGGCACTGCTTCTGCCCTGACGGCGAGATCAAGAAGGGAGACCGCTGTGTCTGCCCCGATGACCAATTCAAGCAGGGGAATCGTTGTGTCTGCCCCGACCACCAGATCAAGGAGGGAAACCGCTGCGTCTGCCCCGATGACCAATTCAAGCAGGGGAACCGCTGCGTCTGTCCCAATTACCAGATCAAGGAGGGAGACCGCTGCGTCTGCCCCGACGACGAGATCAAGCAGGGAAACCGTTGCGTCTGCCCTAAGGGCCACCACCGCGATAACCACGGGAAGTGCAAGAGTGGTCACTACTGAGAGTCGGAGAACCGGTTCGAGCAGTAGATGCTGATTGGTTCTGATGACTGTGGTATCTTGGTTGGCTCTAATGGGTCAAGAAATTGGTTGCTTTTCTCTATTCCTTTGTTCTTACTTTCGCAAGCCTATCTTCGGCTAAGCCGCATACGTTCTTTAGGGCTATGAAATTAGTATGGGTTGAGATTAACAAGAATGTCAAAAGACGCGAAGTCATTTGCAATCTAAGTTCAGCATAGTGATGTTAAGAGCAGCGTGAGGAATTGCTTGAATTTAAGTAATACATAAAGTACAACCCTATTTTCCTTGCATGATAGTAGAATTGAAGCCTTCAAATGTGCTCTGGATATTCATAATAAACCCACCTGTTTCTGGATTACTAGTCTCTGGCTTTTCAACAGATCTGCAACCGTCGCCAAGACTGCGAAGATGAGCGACATATGTTCTTGAGAAAGGAAGATCATGAGCGGCGTTGTGTTATGCCCACTAATCATTCCCAAAAAGGCAAAGACCTGCATTTTAGTTTTCCTGAGAGGTCGTGTAAACTTTTGAACTCGGACTGTGACATCTCAACGTTGACAGTACAGAGTTACTGGATCGAGGATTGCCCAGCTGCACAGTTAGTTTCACCTGCCTTTCCAATCTAGAAACCCAATGCCCCTCTTTGCTTAGTTCTTTTTACAGTTGTTATATGCAGAAAATTGATTATCACGATGATTAGTTCGCTGTTTAGTAGTTCCTTATCCGTATGGGGCCACCCGTGAACGGTCTTGGTCTCTCTGCAACAACTCAGCACCTCAGCCACCCTCACCCTCACCGCACCATAGCACACAAACTTTCTATCACTCTACTTCCCTACTTCATCCGTTAAATAAAAAGAGACGAATTATACTGGCTTGTTTATAAAGGGTCTATCGCAGTTTCTCGAGAGTTCTTGGGCTAAACACATTGACTTGGTCTTATTACACTTTTCAGAGTCTTTAGATGCTTGTGTAGACTAGATCATCTCAACTAAGAGTAGACATACCCTTGTTCTTTCTTACCTGCTTCACCACAACTATAAGTTCTTTGCTTCTAGCCGTCTTTCATAGTCTTCTGTCTATCATTCTCTAAGGTTTTCTACCTAAAACAAGTCAACAGCCGTGCACGAGTGCGGACTCGGTCACGTGAGAGGATGGGAGTACATAACAATGCCATCGATGTGCCCCACTTCCTTCTTCCTTTACACACTCACCTTTCCAATCCATCACACAGACACTCGCCATGGCCGAAGACGGGGAACTCAAGAATGCTGTCAGCATCATTCGTCTGTTTTTTCAACCGTCTTTTCGAGACAAGGTCGATGTGTCTCCAGAATGGTACAGAACCATGGACATGATTACCAAGGAGCCTAATTTCCGTTATTTGGCGAGAGGCGAAGCAGTGGACGATACATGCGACATTATGTTGATGGTCGGCTGGTTCGACGGTACCAAACCATCAGCCGCTTTCCTCTCAGCTGTCACTACTACTGCTAGCCCTGACTCTGCCCCTCCAGGGAACCCTGGCTTGGACAAGATTCTCGCGCCGCTACAGTCATTTCTCTCCCAGAGGCCCCGAGCCCTGACTCTGTCTCACAACCGTAATGAAGCAGGCCCTAATGTCCTGACGACAACTTTCAGGGGTCTCCTCTGGGAGCCCATCATGGAAGTTTTGACGGTCCGCGGACATGCGGGCCTAGTCGAGCCGGGAATGAAGGCTATCAAAGCCGCCATAGACCATTATTTTGACTACCGAGAGGCGGCGTTTTTTTCTGGTGGAAGCACTAGATTGCTATTTAACGGCGTTACTCTGGCGAGCCTGGACGACAACAGCTCTGGAGGACATGACGACCTGGCTAGCTTCGCCTTGATTCTGACATGGCGCAACCGGGAAGGACGCACTGAGTTCCAAGACCCTACACTCCCAGATCTCACGCTTACTCCGGGCATGCGGATATCCTACCCCTTCTGGCAGGAGAAGGTGGCGAAGCCGCTGCAAGTGCTGGTTGAGCAGGGTGCCACCGTTTCGTCGTGGGATTATCATAGTGCGGCTCTTGTCAAAAATAGAAAAGGCCTGTCGATGCGTGCAGAAGGTGTAAGTGCTTGGTAATTAGGCCAAGGCAAAATGAGGACGGTTGTCTGCAAATGAGAGGCAAATTAAGAAGGGATAGGATCTTGGGAACGATTCAGATGTATAGTTGGGGGAACTGGTATCTATCCATAGTATTCCCGTCAATGCTCTCTAGCACCACCACTGGTCTCACTCTACCGGCGAAGATGCTCATCTTCGCGGCATCTACACCTAAAACCTGTAAATCTGTCATGCAACTCTTAGCTTGGGAATCGCTTTTGCTTTGCCGTCGTCTGCCCAGTCAAAGTTGTCCAAGTATCTGGGAGGGGGAATAAACACGTTAATAATCATGAAACGAAACGCAGTACAGGCTAGAGAACTTACGCCATGATTGCAAAGTAAGCAAAGCTCTCAGCGTTGATTGTGGCTTTCTTGGGTCCGGAGTTCGCAGCATTCTCTCCCGTATGAGACATAGCTAATCTCGATAGCCTAACGTAGCCGTCTGGCATCGTTCAACGTCAGTGACTGGGCCTCGTTTACCAGTTGATACAGAGATTCATCTTCCAATAAAAACGGACACAGATAATAGGAAACTCACATGTACCAATTCCTCCCAGTTCTCCGGTTGGGTTTTTTGTAGTAAGCACGCCACCGGCGCCAACCCAGACCAACTGACCGTCGTTCGAAACAGCCTGTATGTCGTCCACTTGATAGATGAGCGAGGTCAGCGGATGCAGACAAGCAACATAATTAGATCAACGACTATTTTGTAAGTGAGAACAACGTACCTCTTCGATCGAAAATTCGGCCATGGCCATCAGCACCGTAATAGTGTGCGAACTCGTGCACCATAATACGTTGAAGACTGGTCTGAGCAAATGAATCTAGCTTGTCTCCTTCTTTGAACTTTTTCTTGTTATCCACCAGAGATCCAGTCTCAGCCACGGTGGCATCGAAGGAGAGATCACAGAACGTGATAAAGTCCCACCTCGTCATAGTAACAGCATACGTGATGGCCTTTTTGCAAGGCCCAACGTGAGTCGGGTCGCCATTGCTTATGTATCGCGTACCGTATACCCACGCGCCTGACCCACCTTCCAACAAGTCAGGCCTTGAATTAGCAAGTGATCGCTGTTGGGGATCATTTGGGTCTAGAATCTCGGGGAACCCAGGTCCAGCGGTCAGGCCCGCACATGATGAGCGGCTTATAGTACAAGCCCGCGTAGCCGTTTTCTGGTACATTGCGCGGACCCTGCATTGACTCATTCATGCGGTTGAAGACATCTGCGGGAAGACGATCAGTCGTTTTAATTCTCTATCCAAATGCGAGCTTGTCGGGTTTGTGGAAATGGACAAAGGCATAAACAACTTACATAGGACGGCTTCCATGTAGTCCTCTTCAGGACTGTGCCCTGCTTGATCGGGAACAAAGCCAAACATATTGGTCACGGCCCGCGCGACACGATCCCATTCTCTGATGTTGCCAATGTTGGAGCGGGTGACCCTCGGTCGTGGTTTCTGGATTGTCCCCAGATCCTTCAGGGCCTTTGTCACCATCAATGCAGAATCCTTGTAGGCCTTCTCCAGGGCTTTGCCTTTTCCACGGCATTGAGTGTCTACCTCCCAAGTGGTGTAGAGGTCAATGGCCTGACCGAGCCCGGCGAAGAGCCCGACAAGCAAAGAAATCCGCATAATGAAGGAGAGGAAGAAGACTGCTAGAAAGAATGGTGGCAGGCCAAGCGAATGGATAGGAAGATCAACGACCGATGGTGGAATTGACTGTGTGTGGCCTAGGTCCGGCTTATACGTGACTTGATCGGCGGCAAGACACAGAGTCACAGGTCTCTTCACCCCTGCACTTAATCTTTTTTGCAGCTGAGCGTACATCCCTTTCTGGCCGGCACACTACAATTGAAACGCTGGAGAAAATTGCTAGGGGTTTCGTCGACCAACGCACCAACACCGTAATCTCAGCCGCAACCTTTGTCAAACGAGAAACAAGTGACGTGCATGTTTTACAGCGTATCAGCGGCCGTAAATAGTCTATCTCCCCCGCTTGAAAACTCCGTTGTTGGTTCTAACTTGTAGAAATCTTTGGCCCCCATGAAGGATTCACAAGGTAACAATTACTCTGGCTCCGTCGCATCCTTCTGCAGAACACAACCAACAGCGAACCTCGTATTCCCACCGAATCGCCAGGATCATGGCCTGAAGGCATATTTTTAGGCCCTTCAGTGGGCTAATTGTTCCTTGGCAGTGTTGGCTGAGGAGGCTTGGGCGGGAGTGCCCGGGGCTAATACGACGTTTGTTGGTTGTTGGACCGCTCTAGAAATGCAATTGCTAATTTTCTGAAACGCTCCTTGCGGGCCCGCGTTGAAATGATCCGATCCAAATAGTGTTGGTCGTGAATACTGCCGAGTTTCGGCGAGCCCTATGCTGTACTTGAAGCAGACTTTAATTTTAGCTGCAGAAACTCTATGATAGCTGTGTTTGCAAAGCCCACCATGAACGCACGACAAGACTGTTAGTTAGGCAATCCCATATTGAGTCTATTGACCACCACTCTCTAAGAGCAGCTCATATGTCTGTCTACCTGGTTTACGTCTTATCATCCGCTCTCTTCCCATCTTTGGTTGACCTCGTTGTGTGCTCCATTCCTTCATTCACCCAATCTTTTCTTCGTTCTTGCCTTGCAACTGACATTCACTTCTCAAATTCGCCATCACATCATGTTTTCGCTGCGGAAGCTTGGCTTCCTGGCCGTGGTATACCTGGTAGTCACGCCGGTATGTGCCCACGGTCCTTGTCGACCAAGATCTTCCTCTACCCTCTCTTTGAACCCATCAGGGACCTTGCTTCCGGTATCTACCCAGACACAGCCTTACCTGCCTCCGACAAAGACATCTGTCTTTTCGTCTTTCATTTCATCCGTTTCTTCGTCGTCCTTAGCGTCAATTGCTACCGACACATACGGAAATCCCAAAGGGACTTCCACAGGTTACGGCAACCCTGAAAACACTCTGTCACACTCTACAGACCTTGCAGAAACGTCGACACATGTGAATTCGGGAGATGCGTCTGCCGTCTATGGAACGCCAGGGCGCAATTCAACAATTTCTGAAGGTCAGACAGAGACATCGGCACCTGCAAACACGGAGTTGGAGCCCACGGCCCCTTCGAGTTATGCTGAGACTCGCACTGCTTCCGGAAGCACAATCAAACCAACGGGATCTGGGGCTTCCGTGCAGATACCACCCACTTCTGGCAATCCAGCGCAGACATCAAGGGCTCCTGATCAGACAAACACCTCTGCGGCTTCTGAAAGCGCGGTTTTCTCCACGGTCCCTGATGGCCATACGGAGGAACCTGTAGGCTCCGGAACCATGGGTCAACCGACACTTTCCACGACGTTGACAGCTTCCGACAACTCCGCTGGAACAGCATCAGCTTCCTCTGGCAAGAACGAGACACGAACGCCCTCGGAAAGCTCTGGCCAGACAAGCACTGAGACTGCCTCAGGCGACCCTATCGGAACAGCACCGGCTTCTGGCGGGAACGGGACAGGAGCGGCTTCTGGAATCCCAGGGGGGACATCTGCTATATCTACAGGCCGTACAAGGACTGAGACTATCTCAGGAACTCCAGGAACCCCCGGAAAAGAGTCAACAGTCTCCAAAGATCAGACACAGACCTCGATTGCTTCGGGAAACCCTGTCGAAACGGCATCGGCTTCCTCTAGCGAAACTGGGACGGGAGAGGCTTCTGAAACCCCAGAGCAGATTTCTGCTACGTCTACAGGCCAGATAAGTACTGGGACTGTCCCAGGAACTTCAGGAACCCCAGGGCAAGAGCCAACAGTCTCTGAAGGTCCGGGACGGACGTCGACTGCCTCCGGGGACCATGTGGATACATCAGCCCCATCCTCACTTGACCAAACGGACACACATACCTTCTCTACGGAGAGCACAGGCACATCACCAGGTCCAGTAGGACAGACGGAGGTTGGAAGCGGTACAAGCAAGACTAGTACCTCTACAGACCAGACAGATACTCCAAGCAAGACCGAGACTGGCACTTCTACAAACACCACAGGTCAGACCAGGACTGTCAACCCCACAGACAATACCAGAACCGGAACAGAACAGACCAGCACGGTGCAGACCGGAACGGACACCGCGGGTCAGACCGGAACGGGAACCACAATTGATGCTACAGACTCTACAAGCCAGACTAGGACTGGCACGGGAGCAGACGGTACGGCTCAGTGAAACCCGCTCCTCTCCAGACCAGACTCCAGGGCAAACCGACACAGGCTCCTTTACAGACCAAACTGGGACAGCAACAAGTTCTTCATCTCTGGCTAACCCAACGGCCTCGTCGAAAACGGCTGCGACACCAGTGCAGGAATCATCGATTTCAACCGGCCAGACGGAGGGAAACACAGCCACGAGCCTAGCAGATACATCAGTTCCCTCTGGAGGCTCACGAGACCCAACAACCGCCTCTGAAGGCCAGACTGCACCTGCCCCTGCAATTACCACAGCGCAAACAACTACAGACTCACCAGAGACGGTGGTGACTGGCATGGATGGTGGAGTTGTCACCTACGTACCATCTCAAGATCTCGAGTACGCTACCAACACAAAGACCGCGACAGCTACAGATGATGATGGTAATGTTTTCATTCTCTTCCCTGGAGGCTGGAGGTGGATTCCCATTGGGATTCCGCCTATCAACATTCCCCCACCTCCAACGTCCAATCCCGACCCAGAAGACTCAGACAACGACGACGGCGACGAGGACGGTGACGACGACAATAGCAATTCCTCCACTGGAAACAGTAAGACGACAATCGCGGAGTCTGTTTGCTCCGCTACCGCACCACCCGTGTGCACGAAGACTATTTCGTATATTTCCCAAGGAACTGGATACTCAAGGTACGTATTCCCAAATAGCCCTGGCCCATTATCAAAGGGAGTGGCTAACAAGACCACAATGCAGCACCGAGTTGGGGACGTGCTTACCCGTGACTGGCTGTGCTTCAGGAGATCGAAGTACAACCACGACCACGATAGTCTCAGAGGTTCCTATTGTATGGGGTGACTACCAGCCGGAGGAGCTTGGCGTTGGAGACCTAGAGGAGAGCGACGAGCAAACAGAGACTTATTACGAAGACTTGTTTGATGACGAGGGTATCTCGATTCTGGATGATGAAATGCTCGCGCCTGAAGCTGAATGTAGCGGCGATATGAAGGGCATTGAATACTCATGCTTCGAGGCTATTTATCCTACCTTCTGTACAGAAGTGGAAAATGACCAGAGCAAGCAACTGTCCAAAACCTTGACCAACGATGACATCGACAGCGACGATAAGAAAAGACGTTCTGGGTCTGGTATGCAGAGGAGAAGGGTGGCACCAAGGGATGATTCTTGCGATGGCTGGGTCTTTGAGTTCGACTGGAGTGGTGGTGAAGGCGACTGCGATGAGGACTGCGGCCATTCTATGGATAAGCTTGAAGCCAGTTGCATTCTTGGTCATTCCTACAGCGAGGGTAACTTCGATGTTGGATGCGGAACCTACAAGTTCAAGGCCAGCTTCGACAAGAATGCCGCAAAACCTACCACCACCTCGACCAGCGATGCCCCAGAGTCGACGACCAGCGATACCCCAGACTCGACGACCAGCGAGGCCACAGAAGAGACAACCGAGACGGCAAAGACACCCTTGAAGCTGAAGCCAGCCGTATGCTGGGACGAAGCCGATTTCCCTGGCCATGCTGATATTAGCGCCTCTTCGCAAGGTGATAACGCCGCTGTTTTCTGCCAGACTGTGCCCATAGATGACCTCGTTGAGGATATGGGGTCTGGGGATACCCCTGTTTTACAGGATAGGCTCGATGCCCACCAGATCGGGTACCGGTACAGCATTTCGTGGGTTGACGGGTGCGAGACTACTGTGGAGCGCCAGGACATCGAGCAGCCAATTGGGGACGACGATCTATCCTGCGACGAAGTACTTATCAAAGCTTTCAAAGACTGTAAGTTGGCTTTCATAACTGGCCAAACGAGCTGGACTAACTTGCAGAAGGTAATAACGGTGGGGTTGGAGGCTATATCGATGCTGGCTGTCTTCGGTATACATTCACTGGCGGGTTGTGAATCGATGATTGAGTACACTTTTAAAATCTGTAGTTACTTGATGGTGACTATAATAGCTGAAATATATGTGGAAACTGGTCCCTGGAATCCATTCTTGGGAGGACATTATCTTGTGCCCGGGCTAGATTTATTGTGTACATCGCTTAGCTTCCTTGTAAACTTTAATAGTAGCCCAGTCCAGTTCTTAACTTCTCTCACCCGCTGCGATGCTGTTATTGTCACATAATTGCCATGATAATAAGCTCGTCTTAACACAACATCCCTTGACTCGATTGCTAAAGAGATAACAGCTTCTTACTTCCCCTGGATCTTAGCATAGGGAAGACAGCATGACAAGCTAAAGGAATACTTAGTCTTCATTGTCTCTCTTATCCATTTAACGCTGTGGTTCTAACAACGCTATAGGCTTCGATATGTCAATTAAAGAGGAGGTTGAGTTAACAGTAACATGGCTTACTCCTGTTGACTACTACTTGGATCTTAGAGTTAAGGGAATATAGGCTTAGAACTCTTTTGCAATAAGTTCTGAAAAGAATTTGTTAAATGTTTACAAGGCTGTTTCAGAGATATGTATTATACAATAATAAGACTGTTTAAAGTGTATTAAATAAGCTAATGTATCTATACTTTAACCTTAATTAAGATTGATAAAGATAATATATGCTATAGAACTGGAAAAGAAAAGGCAGCTTGAAGTAGCCGTGCATATCCCGCCCATCGGTGTCTCGCCGGCTGAGCCAAAAAGTCATCAATAATTCTACGCGGTCGGCTATAATACAGTCAGCCTCCTGCCCTTTTAACCCCTGCAGCTGTAGGGAGTGTAAGGCGCTTTCAGCGCTCTACCCACTGCGTCCTGTAGCAATCTAGTTATATTCTTCTATGTAATGATACTATTGCATAAACTGTCATAATAATTTAATGTTAGATATAAGCCGTTACAATATTGCAGTACACGGGGATCTCCTTTTTATGCAAATGGCGCAGTCGGTAAATCCAACAATTAAGAGTCTCATTTGCT